>JAQNCA010000024.1:4069840-4094652 GCA_029783725.1 Acanthurus tractus
TTAATTAATTTTCCATTACTTTCCATTTTTAGCAATAATCTATATTTACTATTATCAATTAACTATAAAAACCCTTTGACCTGTTCTTTTAATGCAGGGCACAGACCAACGCCCTCTGACCTCACCTGCTCTGTTGAGGTCTACGAGTGTCTGCCTGCGGAGGTCATCATGGAGACTCTTGCCGCTGTCCTGCTCCAGCTGGATCTGTTTGATGTTGGCAGTTTTTCTGATCACCTGGCTCCTCTTCTTTCCTCCAAGGAGACTGTAAGTCAGCATGCCATCCACTGCGATGGGGCGCCGCTGCTGAGTGATCTGGTATCCGGCCTGAAATTTGTCAATATGTCAGCTTGATATGGAGGAAAAACTCAGAGCTGTGAAAGTCTGGACAGCAAGGTTGTGAAATAAATAGAAGCCCAAAAACCCCAAATATTGCCAGCTATGTTAGCGTTGTGTGTGTCGAGTCAATGAGGAGAACAGCAGTATTTGCACATGCTTAATCCCATTTGAAATTAGAAATGGGAACAGTCTCATCAGTCTCACCTCCTTGAAGCCGACATTAAAGGTGACATCAAGCTGAACTAAAATGCATAATTAAAAAATTCAACCACTACTCAAGTCAGAACTAATTGTACAAAGTCATCTTTGAACCTCTTTCATAAAGCAACAGTTTTTTCACTTACTGAAGTCTTTCTGCTTCATTTGGAATATTTATGTTATCATAATGGTTTTGATATGAAAATATCTACAGCTTTTTCAATGAAAACTATTTTTCGTCTGCTTTGACTGTCACCTACTGATACTTTAAGTTCCCAAGAACGTCATGTTTTTTAAAATTTGAAATTCCTGTTTAGGTTTTTTTAATATCTTTAATATATGGAAATTTGACAAAATAATTAATCTAACAGTCGAATTAATCTTTAAATGCGTTGGTTGTGTATTCTCTGGTTTTTGCGGATGAATTACGCTCAAAATTAAGCATAAGGAAGGGAAGGGGGGGGTCTGTAACCATAATTGTACAAAAGTATAAAAGTACAAAAAAAAGAACAATTATACTTAATGACTTTTCAGTTTTGTGGGGGGTGAAAACCAGTGTTAAGGTGCATTACCGCCACCTACTGACCAGTTGTATTCTTAAAAATTAGCAACATTTCCTTATAATAGCATAGTTTTATCAGTTTCAATATTTAGCCACACCCCTGATATAAATACATGTAAATAAAGTAGTATATGTGTATTTAGAGCTCCACCTCTCCGCTCTTGGCCTCTCTCTGCCTGTAGTCACCTTTCTGTAGTTTCATTTTATGTCCTGCTCACAGCACGAGTAATGACCTCCTGTGTAACTGTGCCACAGGATGCGTGTGCAGACTGCAGCTGCTCTGATGGGAGCTGTTTTTTGAGGGTAAAACTGCATAAACAATTTACATCGCAATAAACATCCAAATATTGTGATTTGTTTAATGTTGATTTAGCATTTGAATACTAACTCTGTGAATAAACCTTTGAAGCACAGAGTTGTTCAAAATAACCCCTTACTTATTCAGCTTATCAGTGATGAAGAGTTAATTACAGCAGGAGAAAAATACTCTTGCTGTAAGTGTGAAGTTGTTCAAATGTTTGTAAAACATCACTGCCTGTTATAACAGTAACAGTATTAAAAAAATGCACTGAAAGCTACACTATCACTTAATGTAGGTCAGGAAGAGAAACATGACAACAGGAATTAAGAAAAAATCAGTTTACTGCCCATTAATGCTTTGAGTGGATGAGTATAATGATTCCTTATTTTGTGTTTAATAACATAGAATTTTTCATCAGGAAACACATCAAACTATGGATGTAAGATAACATTTCCCTAAAATCTTATTTAAGCCCACTTTAATACTTCAGCAACAGTGATATGTGAATCCGCTGCAGTCAGCGTCATGGGTCTATGTAAACACAAGCCACGCAGCATCAACCAAACGCAGTGCTCGCTGATGGCTGAGCCGCCATTAAAAAGACATATAAATATTTCACCTGCTCCCATATTCCTAAAAGAATCTGCCACCACCAAGTATTAATTTTCCAGGTTACTATGGCAACCACATCACAGGACTTACACATTAATCATACTTATGCTAAGTATGAGCAAGGCAGTGGGAGAGGAGATATGGGAGCTCCTAGTCTCTGGCACTCTGTACAGAGTGCCTGATCGACACAATCAGTCACTTCAACGCCTCCTCCTTTTAAAACAAACGAGAGAGAAAAAAAAAACACACTTAGGGGTTTTTTTTTTTGTTTGTTTTTTTCAATTTCTGTTTTTCTTGGCAGATTCAGTCTTTAAATCTGCTGGCTTTTGTGAATGCTGTTGCAGCTTATCAGATACCCCCCTGTTACTTACTTTATCTTCTCTTAAGTTTTGTTTTAGACCTTAAAAAATGTCTCTGCAGGCTGACGGACCAGCAGACCATACTGTCAATTTTGGACCACCTGTGTAAGTACAGCGTATATGTATCTTATGCATAAAAAAAATAATCAACTGCATAACAAAGGACAAGGCAAGTCTGTTGTTAACAAGATCCTGGTAGTCACATTAAATTTCCTTCAATTAGACTCTGACAGCAGATTGAGGCCTAATGAGAAGCGATATGCCAAACACTTCCTTTGACTCCTCACCCTTTTTACATCCAGAGTTAGAGATGCAGACCTCCTCACATACTGCACACACACACACGCACACACCCACACCAAACTCATTTCTGTGCCCTAAGCTGCTAAGTCATTTTCTGACTAATTTCAAAGTCACTAATAAAAAACAGTGAACTCATTACTTGCATCTGCACACTGATGTTTTTTCTCAGCAGCCCGCAGAGGTCAAAGAAACATTCATGGCTCTCATTAAACACATGTCAAGGCTTCAATGGTCAGGCCATGTTTGTTTATTCGGAGAAGTAATATCTCAAGGAAATTGTAATTATTTGCTTTTGCTGGGAGGTTGGTGTGCAGCTACTGATGCATGTTATTAACAAGCTTTTAAAAACTTTATGCATGTGTCTTGCCTGACATTTCAATTGGAGGAAGAAATGCTGGTTAGGCTGCAGCGGCATTAATCATTTAATGAGCAACTGTGGTGTTTTACAAAATGCAATCAGGGATTTCTAATGGAACATATCAATAATGTACAAAGCAATTTACAAATGTATTTTTCAAGGACGGGATAATTTCTCCCTCGATCCAACCACTATTTTGGTTTTATGAGCATAGATTACAGTGAAACTTTGAGTGGGATGTGACAAATGTCCCATTCAAGTTACTCTGACTTCAGTTTGTCAGGTTGTTTCACACAACACAGGGACAGATCGCTCTTTCCAAGAAGCTGATGAGACTAACACGAACTGAGAAATTCTGAACAAGGCGACAGCAGGTATTGCACACGGGGCACAAAGTCAATTTAAAACACAAATAAAAGTTTGGGATCAACCTGCCGGCATTTGGACAATCTCACAGAAAAATAAAAACAGCAAGCTGGGTATTATCGCCCCTGCTGTGTGTGTCAACTGTTGAGAATTATTCCAGAGCAGGTGATGCAATCTCTGGTAAACACACAATGGAGCAAGAGGAACCCAACAGTAATCCCAGAGCTTCTGGAGGGGATTTTGCTGAAATTTCAAGATGTATGGACTTTCTGGGGAGATAATGTATCCTTACCACAGTGATTAAAATATGTACTGCTGCAACTTTGTGATAACCAGTAAATCTGAGAAATATTCAATGGGGAGAAAACTCTTTTGATGAAGATCTACTGAAAACTGCTCTGTTCCATCAGGCCCCATCAGTCACATTTTCACAATGAAATCAAGTTAGCTAAGATATTAAAGCAGAAAAAAGTTTAAAAAAAACCCATCAAGTAATAATGTTTTTCAGTTTGATCAAAATGTCTGTCCAATCAAAACAGTGTAATAAAAATACCAACTCAATCTCTTTTTCAATATAATGCTTACCACTTTATAAGGGTTCTCTCATTTTAAGTCCCTTTTTTGAGCAGTTTCCATGAAATACTACCAAAGGAAAAGAAAATATGTCTCTGAAGTTCTTCAGTCAAAAATTATCCTCCTCATTACCTTGCCCAAAGCTGTGTAAATGTAATATCTTACCTCAGCAAGACAGAGTTTGAAAATTCAAAATGCAAAATTCTTTAGCACCTTTCCTCTGAGAATTTCAAGATTTATGAGAGAAAAAAAAGTCTCTGCAGGGCAAGCCACTGCAGGGTTCCCATGACATTTTGTCTTTTCCATCTAAGCCTTAAAATGTCACTCATAATGGCAGCAAAATTACCCCGGGGCTCTGAGGGGTAGTGAAACCTTGCCATGCGAGCACTCCATTACAGAGAGCAAAGTGAGCATCACTTGAGCAAGACTGTTAAATGGAAACATCAGTGCTAAAAAGGCTTCTTTTGAAAACCTCCACCCACACCTTCCCAGATGTCTATTCAGCTCGTATGCTATGTTGCTGAATTGACATTTAAATGCAAATCACATTTTGATTTTATGATCATAGGACTGATACGTAAATCCCTCAAATCTCATACTGGCTCATGTCTGTTCTACTTTGATTACTAAACAGAAGAAAATTTGAGGCTGTAGGAAGAGGAATCTAAAGCTGCAGTGAGTGCTTATTTGGCAACGTGAGGACAGAAAAATTGCAAACACAGCATTAATATTACATACCTTTTAAGTTGTTACAACTAACTTCTTAACAAACAGCTGCTGAATGTTAGTTTTTATTTGGAGCCATTTCTCTGGACACTTGGAAAATGTGAGACAAAAATTAACCCTCATTTTCCATTTCTAACTATTTAAGGTGATTACATTCTGTACTATTTTCACCACATAGCCACCAAATATATCCATCTGCTGTTTGGTGTTGAGCAGGGAGATTACACTGGATTTATTAGAGCTGTTTGATTAAAAAACAAAAACAATGTTATACTATGAGAGCAGTGAGGGCGAACCAAAATGGTCGCTCAGCTAAACAATGAGCTTAAAACTGACTACAAAGCTGATAAAAGTTGCAGATGGAGGTGATAATTCTCTGTGGGGACATAATCATCATTTCCAGCAAGGAGCTATTTTCAGTCAAAAAGCTCTGAAAAAAAAACACTGCTTGCTAATTACCCAACACCAGACAACAGACAGAAAGATGAAACTAAAGTGCCGGATATTTCCCTCAGGAGTTGGTGGAGACAAAAACAGGACCAAAAGGAGAGAAAATATTAAAATCACATTCATCAGGTAGACAGAGACAAAAGAGCAAATGAACGCACGCTAATACTGCTTCATATGCGCCAGATTTGTAGGCAACAGTTTGATACACGCTAACATGTTCATAATAACATAACTTATCAGTGTTTTGTTTACAGTCTGCAAGGGGCAAAAACTAATAAATTGGCTGATTAACACACCTTTAAAGGAGCTTATTCAGCTGTGAGTATATGAGGACTTTCAATTAGAAATGAGATTGCCACTATAAAAGAAGTTCCAGTGCCTACTCGAAGAAAAATGCTGGTATCTAAGTGAAATCCACTCAGGGTAACTACTAAAGACTGGAGTCAGCTGAAGCTTACAAAATTGATTATTTTAATTAACTGTTACTGTAATTGCATATCTAATTATTGGGACAGACAGTCTGTAATCAAGTGTATCATATCCAGAATTGTTCACTACCTGGGGTTCTTATGACTCTGGGGACGACACAAATTATGTGAATTAAAAGAAAGCTATCCCCAAATTATAAGCAAATGCATGGAGAGGGAACCGCCGGTGGATGATGTAGAAAATAGAAGCACACTGAAGGAAAAAAGCTGGTGAGTGAAAATACGCCAGTCATTTTCTCTAACAGCTTTTGGTGTCATTCCCCTGTATGTGTCACAAATAGCAGTTTTGCTGCTTCAGCAAGACTTGTTCACTACCTCAATTAGAGCTTGTGGCCGGGTGAGTTCAGTGGGAGAGCTGTAATGGGAGGCTGGAGGCAATGGGGACAACTTATTTGAAAGCAAAAGCAATGATGCAGCATGATGTGCAGGGGAACAGTGACTCCACGCTGCTGTTTACTGGGCATGGTACCCCCACTTCTGCTTGTGCTAACACTTTCCCACCTATTAAATGCCAAATATTGCACAGAAAATGAGACAAGGCATGGAAAAACTCACCGGGAGGTCAGCATAGAAGTAGTGTTTCCTATCAAAAAGTGACTTCCTGTTTATGGTGCAGTTGAGAGCCAATCCTGTCATCACTGCTGCCTCGACACATCTTTTGTTCAGGACCTGTGGAAACACAAGGCCATCGCCACATGATCCAGAAACAAGTTATCTCTGTTTTAATTACATTACTCAATACTTACAGGTAATGTGCCGGGTAAGGACGCATCGAAGAATGACACCAGGGAGTTTGGAGGTGCTGAGAAGCGAACCGATGAGCCGGAGAATAGTTTGGTGTTGGAGTTAATCTGAGCGTGGATTTCCAAGCCCACCACTCCGACCAGCTGCTGGGGAGCACTGAAGCAGAAAGGAGCAGATATGGTGCTGACAGAGCTAAATAAAAAAAAAAAAACTTCAACTATACAAGTGGACTGAGAATAAAAAAAAAATGCCAGATAGTAGAACTGTACCATGGCACAGAAAAAAAAGTTATTTCTGTCCTGCTGTCTGATTTACAACCACTGAAATAGAAGTACTTTAAACAGAAGCTGTGTATGGATTCCCTAGCTTGTGCTAACAGGTGACAATGTGTGTTCTTAAAGAAAAAAGACTGTATGATTACTAAAAAAGCTTTATTTTTGAGTGTGCTTTTCAATTACTGCTTATTGGTACATGCATTATATATTAATTGGAAATAGAAGGAGAAACCTCTTACGGTTGCAAATGATAAACTGCATAAGTTGGTCAGACCATTCCAGAAGTTTTAAATCTTCAAAAATATAATTTGTTTTCTCTTTCTGAAAGTAGTTTGACACTCTATAATCACTCTTTTTTAGCATCTAGTGGCTCCATGGTAATATTTTGCACAAGCATAAAAAAAGTATGTTGACATTTGCATATGAACTCAAAAAAACTAGATTGGTATATAGTGTGTAGGGCTACTATGTACTGTAGAACAGGGGCAAAGACATAATTTGCTACTTGTGTCTTAGTCTGTTGCCTTTTCAAATAAATTTTCCACCAGCACTGTCCGTGGTTCTTGTCACAGCTTAATTTGGGTTAATGTGATCAGACCAAACCATATGCTGGGGTGAGACCAGGGTTGGCTTTGGGTTAAAGGGATCAGGGAAGTCAGTATTTTTCACATATGAAGACCACTAAACTTTAATGAAAAATAATTGGCTTTTCCCTTCTGCGGCTCGGGAAGGGGCTTTTGAGAAAACAACCTCAGATTTATTATCAAGGTCATCTCAAGCGTGACTCTATTAACCAACTACAGACCTCTGAGATTTAAAAAAAGGCATCTATTTCTCTCTGTGCATGTGTACAACACACATTTACATTCCTAAACTGGAATAAAATTATGATGTGATTATTTGATTGAATTCAACACAAGTCATTTCAAATTGTGCACCATTTATGCAGAGCAATATAATCCTAAAACTATATTTTGATACTGGTTGCCTTTTCACCACTGCAACTACTTATTAGGTCCTTTTATGTAAATTATGTAACGGTTGAAACAAAGACACATTCCCACATACTGTAAAATGAAAAACCGATTGCCTCATATTAAAATATGAGCTATGGGGGCTTGATTTTTTAGTTCAGTTGGTAATTCAAGCTCATAATTAGGACTTGAAGATCACAGATATTCCGCAGAAAGCTTTAATTACCGCGGACATAGAGTTTGAAGTCATGGGCTTGAGATGGGCAAGAGAGGGTCCAACAAAGAGATGCTTGTACTGAGTAACGTTTACGGGCATTTGAAATTCGCTTGATATGTCAGTGACTACAAATCACTCAATCGCAACGTCGACGGCTCTGATTTATTTTCCTTTTACTGAAATCAATATTTGTTGTAAGCGCACCAACTCTACGACTTTACATGTATTACGAGTAAACTAATTTGCTAGTTTAACCCAAGTATGACATTTACCGTCATATTCGGAGGAATTATCGATAGTTTGAACACCTTTTCTTTTCCTTCAGCGACACCGAATGGACGAAGCTCGGATAGGTAAAAGAAGCGTCTGCAACACATTATTCATTGTTGTTCGGCTTTGTTTACTACTGTCTAATGTCAATTACAGGTTGACAAGGAGGTAGGTCGGGGGCACTTTAACATGAACTATCTTCTTAAGCAGCCTCACTTACCTTTTCGCTGTCGGTTGGGGTTGAACTTTGCATCGTAAGCTCGATGTACTAATTCGTCTTATTACACACGAAGCTTTTGGACACAATATTGATATTTGTTTATTCATATTATATAGCAGTCCATTTGCAGGTACTATGGAGGCAGCCATGTTGAAGTCCCGCCTCTTCCGGATTCGAGATCGGTGCCTAACTCCCGCCTCTTCCGGTGGACCATCAGGGAACCTATATTGGATATATATATTCATCCTTCTAAGTTTAAAAGATTTTTTCGAAGGCCAAACTGTCACAGGTAGTTATTAAACTTTTATTTTTCTAAGATAGTCAGAAAATAATTGGGCAATAAAAACAGACCGTACCCAAACTCATAATATATATTTTTTTCTGCGTAACCAGACTTGCTCACATTTATATGGGTATAGATTTCATCGTGGAAAGTCATGAAACGTGTTTTTACAAATTTCACAAGTCACACGTTTACAAGTTTGAACTACAAAGCCCAGCCATATTACGGTTCCGGTTTCCGTCAAGAGCTACATCATTTCCGCTTAAACAACTGGCGGGACTTCTCCAGGCGCTTGTTGCTAAGCCGGTAGTTTACAGACTTTGACATTGTTTTCACGAGAAATTGCTGACGAAATAATTACAAGATGATGGCTACAACTGGAGTAGAAGCCTGTGGAATAAATGGCGACGTGTCTCCAAATGGCGGTAAGGACGTCTTTGCAGGAAAGCCCCAGTCAGCTGTGGTAAACGGAGCAGCAACCGCGGTATCGACTCCCTCCAAACTGCAAAACGGAGTCAATGGCCGCGTTGACAGATTCACCTTCAGCCCCGAGCCCACAATGGAGGACATCAGGCGGATGCAAGCGGAGTTCACGGACGAGCGGGACTGGAATCAGTTCCACCAGCCGCGTAACCTGCTGTTGGCGATGGTCGGAGAAGTGGGCGAGGTGGCAGAGCTCTTCCAGTGGCGGGGGGAGGTGGCTGAGGGCCTGCCGGACTGGACCGAGTCGGAGCGGGAGCACCTGGCGCAGGAACTCAGCGACGTGTTGATCTACCTGGTGGAGTTGGCTGAGAAGTGTCGCGTCGACCTTCCTCAGGCTGTACTCCGTAAAATGGCCTTGAACCGACTGAAATACCCCGCCACTAAGGTGCACGGATCGGCCAAAAAGTACACTGAATACAAGGACTGAGTTTGGGTGTTGAGGTGCAGATGACGCCGGTTACAGTGAACTCTGGGGCCTCCGTTCACTGACAACATGCTTCAAGTTAGCTGTGGCCTACTACTGAACATTTAATCCCCGGTTCAAATGGGTGTTCTTCTGGGTTGACTTGCTGCCAAATTTTATGTTATTAACCTTTTTTTACTCTGTGACACAACTTTGTCAGCCCAGTTGCCTACACGTGCAAAATCCCATTTGTTAGGCTAGGCACTTGAGGGATAATGTGTGTTTACTTTTATTGACTTAAACTTTTATGCTCCTGTTTCCAAAAAGAATTACTGTTGTTTATAACCTTTGGGGTGTATCAAGAAGACTGTATTTATCTCATGTAGCATTTTCAAAGTGTTTCTTGGCTCCTGTTTATGCTTTGTGACAGAGTGTTTTATAAAATAACTAATGGAGTTAAAACAGATGCTCATTGTCCTGACCATCTCTGTTTTTAAGAGTAATCATGGATTGTTTTCTGGGATATTAGATTTCTAAATTATCTTGATTTCCCATCAGAGTTGGATCAGCTCCTCATCTGTTGCGTTCACATCACAGCTGTCACATTTCTTTTCCCCTGAAGTAAAGGTTGCTTTAATTCTGTCCTGTGTTTTTCACTCATTTGTCAGCCAGTAAAAAAAACCCCTGAAAATTACAGAATTTTATTTTTTAAGTATTAATACTTCCATTCTCTTTTAAAGAGGTGGGCTGGCCACAATATTGGAAACATGTCGCAGTATAGTAAAATATAATTCTTTGTACCTCTAAAATACATTTACATAACCTCTTTCAACAAGATTCACCAGATTGCTTGTAAAATGCCACAGGTAAGTATAGTATTAGATCACTATTAACTTGCTTGGCATGTAATTTAAATTGTGATCAATTGCAGTTATGAAGGTCTTTCTGTTATACCACTTTCAAATACAGACACCAGTTGGCTATTATGCAAGTATGGCTAACCAACTGGAGTAATTTAGATGTTGAGTCTTGTGCTCATGGACCTTGGAAGAGCAGGAGATTGAACTGTCAGCCTTATTAATGAACAGCATTAAAGTTATTTTCATTTTCGATTAATGTACCGTTTATTATTACAATTATACAATCAACTTCTAGTCTATAAATTAAATCCAAAAATGCAATTTCACAGTCAGTACTGTTGTGTTCAAATGACTTCTTTAGTCCATCCAACAGTACAAAACTAAAAGACATTATCAGAAATGATGCCGCAAAGCCTAACATTTAAGAAGCTTAAATAAGTAAATGTTTTACATTTGTGCTTAAAAATGATTTAAATGATTAATTAATTGTCCAACATAGTTTGCAACAATTTACTTTAAAACAACTAATCAAATATTTGACCAATCATGAAGTGCTTCAGGAGTGAATCCTACCAGAAATGAGCTGGCACTACACAAAACATGGCTTTATTTTGAGCACACTGAACTTATTATCTGTAATACTCCAAAATCCAATCGAAGATTCCCAACCAGTGCGATGTTAACTTTTTGGTCAGCCTGCAAAAGTATGTCATCCCTGTAGCACTCTAATTCAGCTCAAGTAAACATCCTGCTTTACCTCCTGAGTGCAGGAAGTAGTGATGAAATTACCTGAGACTTATTACAATCTTATTTTAATCAGTAGAACTTAGTTGTGGGAGGTAATGTGATGTTTAGCTGACTCAAACAGTATATTTCACCTGGCATAAAAAAATTGTATATCTCTCTGCAAAGATTTAAAATGCTAAACATATTGGTGAAACAAGTCAGTGTGTTGGTTGTAAAGGAGTGGGGCATTTAACTTAACACCGCAATGAAAACGTCTGTCTGATTTTTCAGTTGATGTGTTTTTAAGACACAAACATTGCCCTCAGCTGTATATCCTTATATTCGCTCAGAAGCATGAGTCATCTGCAGCCTTCAAAAGAGAACAGTCATGAATCAGTAAAATACAGCTCTGTGTGCAAGTCGAGCCTCGCTTCAAAGTAAACAGCTTTACTTAAGAAGATATGACATGGCGTGCACCATTAGGAATGAGCAATTGTCCACTTTATTGGTGCGTATCCAACAACTTGGTTATGCAAACTCTTCTCCTCTCCCGGCACTCTAATGTGCAAATGCATCATTTTAATTTTAAGCTAACTGGAAAGCGGGTTAAAGGAAAAAAACAAAGGCTAAGCTTTTTTATTTCTTGATCTAATGAAGTAGAGTAACAACAGTAAACCCCAATTTTGTATTTTTAATGATCATAAATCCTTAACTTCTGCATTATTCTTTTACAAATTCTGCAATGCTCGCTCCCTCTCAGCAGCAGTTCATCCAAATACAAGCCATCGAATACAGCTGGAGTTTTCTAACACAGTGAACTTCATTGCAAAACAGCAGGCTCTGTATAATAAGGGAGAGATGTGAACCCTTTGTAGGTATCATCTCATTCTCTGTCTGGATGTATGTGAGTCAGGTAGCAAGCTGCAATTACAGCTGTCTCAGGAGATTAAAATGTAAGCATTTTCAGCCTGGATCAGTGTTCATCTAGCAGTTTTCCTTCCCACTATTTCTGTAAGAGCAATAGGGGACATAGGCACTGCCAAAAGTTATCTCTGGGAGGTTTGGTAGGAACACTGTCTTATGAGAAATCTCCCATATATTTTGGAATGGATCGCAATTGGGATGTAGCATGTTTACACTTTATGGTCAGTGTTGGACTGCTGCACACATCAGAATCCAGATGGAAAAAATGCTGTCTAAATACATCCCTAAACATTGCTTAAACCCAAATTAAAGTATAAACATACAATAAAAACAATGTTTGTATTAATGTATGGTTGCATGCATCATATACAGATTTAGAACACCATGTTTTACTCACAATCTCTAGTAAATTCACATAATGTATTTCTTTGCTGCACATGAATGATCATTTTTCAACGCTCTCTTCATTGATGTTGCAGCCAAAATTATAATTTGGTAATTTGAAGAATAATGGTAAAATTATAATTGATTCATAGTCTTGGTTTGTTAATTGGGCTGTGTGGAGGCGTGTGGGCACTTTGACAATAGGCTGATTGTCAGAGGCAGCGTCATGTCAGCCGGTTGATCATCATGTAGCTGATAGCTGTCAGGTCTTCAGCTGGTATATATAGGTCAGGAGCGGTATGTGATGGTCGCTCTTTTTGGTTAGTAGACACACGTTTTTTTTGACCGCTTGAACTAAGTTACTGATTTTGTTTTATTGAGTTCATTTATTGCATTTTTGTTCCTTCGAATGTGACGCTTCTGCTTCTACCGGTAATAAAATCTTTTGTTTGTCAAGATGGAGAAATGGACAATAAATGCAACTAAAAGGAATCGTGGACTCTCTTTATTATTTAAGCACGTCAACCAAAAAACTCAAGCCAAAGAGACCCATTTGAAAGTTGCACTTTTAATTACTTAATCATTTGATTCGACACAAATCAGTCTTCTTGTACCTTATTTGATTAACTAAGACAATAAAGCATGATTCATTGAAAGACATTTCAGAAGAAATATGTAATGGTTGGTTCCATTCACTTTTGATACGTGTAATTAATGGATCCTATACCTTCTATGTAATGATGAAAGTTTATTTTTGTGAAAGAGAGAAAAACACCGCAAATACTGTGCATCAAAGGTCTCTGAGAGCAGGAACCACCTAAAAAAGAAGTCATGGTAAATTGTATGTTTGCAGGCTTAGTTTTAATTCTTGGACTGCTCCAAACCAAACAACAAAGAGGACTGAGAACTGCAAAGTGTAGATTTTTCAGTGCAATTATTAATATGTTGCATTTTTGTTTACTTAAAAGTGGAGAAATAAATATGCAACCTTATCTTAAATTGCAGGCTTGAGTCTCATTACGTATTTATTTCACTTACACACACTGTAAGTCTTTAAAGCTGTCGAAAATGCCTGCTGAGAGTTAGCTGAGGAGATGTTTGCTGCCCTCCTGTCTTCTTGTTGGGAGACAGAAATTAGAAGGTTCCCATGGTGCCATTGACTGTCTGAAGACAACACCAAGAGCTTAATTACACTGAAGACTTGATGAATTAAAATCTCAGATCTTCTTCTTTATAATGGTCAGCACAGCAGATACACTCAGGCTGGCTGTTGCTTGTTGTGTGTTTCAAAAAGGATGTGGGATGTCCAGTTTTTTTTTCTTTTCGTGCTCACACAGAGCATGTTGTTCAAAGAGATGCTTACTGGACTGAACGCACTGAATGTATTTATTTTGTGTGTGAATAAGCCATGGTGTCTCTCTTTATATCCGGCCACTTCCTTCTCCTTTTCACTATCTGAGTCACACACACACACACATAGATGCTCTTTTATCCTGTCATAGAGACGGCAGTGGGAGCTGTCAGATCTCACACAGTGGGGTGACACAGCGGCAGGGGTTCACATCACATCGCATCCCACACATACACGTGTACGCAATCACACATACAGAAACACACACAGTCTCTTTTATTGTGGACCATTGCTAATGGCAAGGCATGATTTCTTCCCTTTTGTGTGGTGCTGCCAGAGACAATCATATCTTGAATACCCCAAACTGATCCATTCTGAGCATCAGCTACAGTGCTTGGCAATTTTCTTCCTTTTCATAAACCTGCCAGCTGAGCGACTACAGAAATATTGCAAGTCAAATATCCTGCCAGCAATTAAACATTTATACGAGTGTTTTCATGGTTTACAATCAATTCCATCTTTATTGTTCGCAAGGGTGGATTTGGTCACAGGCTTTTGCTCCTCTACAAAGTGCTTGGCTTAAAAAAATATGGCCCCCTTCACTGCCTCATCTCGACAAATTTCACAAAATAGCATTTTGTTTAAGTTGTGATGTAAAATATGGCCGAAGTTTCCAGAGAAAATATATGTTATTGCTGTTTAAAGGATATTTTTCTTTTGGATATGTTGGCCTTTTCCCACCTTGTGAGGCAATTATAAAGTGCATAATGTTTTTTTTTTACTTCTTTTACCAATTCGGCTGCATTTTTCTCCCACAGTTTTACACCTTTGACACCTGCAGTTTTTAGATATAATAGATAATTTCATTTTGTTGCTTTGAATGTCCTTTATCCCTGCAGTTATCAAGCTGTGGGGCTTTTTGGTGTCCACAACAGCCCTTTTTTCATGGCAGACATTTGACATGTTATAGCAGGAAGAGCACAGGTGTAGTCAATAACATTAATTAAAGTTGCCTCCACCTAGGTGAGCTATTTACAGAGCCCTGATGCTGTGCATGCTGGGTCAGTGGCACAGTTCAATGGAAGGGAGGAATTGTTAGAGGATTAAGTTGTGCTTTTTCTTATCTGCTGTGGAAAAGCCACCTCCACCCCTTATTTAATTGCATTATTGAACCAGCTACATTTCTGAGACATTATGTCTGTGACAGTCTTCAGCTTTTCCAGATTAAGCAGACAAGGACGTGAGATATGCAAAATCCTAAATCAATGAAGACCAATGAACAATTGTGAAAAAAAAACTGAAGAGAAAAAGCTCATCAGTAGAAATATCAAACCTGAAGGTAAAATCTATCACACTGTGTAATATTCAGATAATGCATATAAGAGATTTAATTTTAATTCTTGATCGATGTCAAAAAAGCTCTGCACCATTTAATTTAATTCAAGTTTAAGGTGCTGGTTTTATGAATGCTAACTTTAAGAAGACACTAACTTACAATACAACATAAACATTTAAACGAAACCTGCGCTTTTCCCAGCATAAGTCCAAATTTCTGTTGGAAAAGAGGCTACTGTTCAAGAGAAAATTACCATCAACACTTAAAAAAAAAATCCGACATTCAAGTGGGTCCATAAAGTCTGAGTAAAACTACAATAAATTAAGAGGGGTCATGAAAAATCCTCTGTATTTGCAAGAAGGTTTAAAATGATGCTGCACTCACATGGCGACAGACAGCTTGTAAATTAAATCAAACTCACCACTGACTGAAGGACAGTTTACCCAATCAACCTATTAGGCTATCTCAGCTCGCTCCTGCCCCCTGCTGTCTGCTAAGTTGCAATTTTAACACACCTGCCTTTTCTTAGCATTTTAGAAACTAGTGCACCTGCCAGAAAAGTTCACCCATGCAGTTTTTTTTTCTTGCTAATAATAAGAATATTTGTCTCAACTCCATTAGTCAATAATTTGAGTTTTGTCTGTCAACTACAAACTTAATGCAATGCTGCTGATTTCCACGACAAACCTGGACCTCAATTCTTGTTGAAGGACCACTCTTTTCAAAGGCACTAAGATGTCCTGACCTTTGACTACATATTTTCTACCGGTCCAAGGTAAGAATTTGCTGCATCTGTATTTACTCTGCTCGTTACTTTTACCTGCAAACCCAATGCTGCTGTTTGTTTTATGGCTATTTTACATTCAACTGATGTTTTTTTGGCAACATGTCTTTGGCTCCTGCTGGATGCTAATTCCTGCTCTCATGCTGCTGCCATCTATTATATGCAACATTTTCATTGGTGTTTGTGAATAAATTTCTCGAAATGGCATGGCTTTTCTTTATTTTGTTTTGCACATGGATTGTGATGCTTTCACGCTGTTAAACTGCATAGTGTGGAGATGCATTGTGTTTCAATATTGGAGGGTTAGGAGATGAATTGGTTGTGCTGCATATTTCCCCCCAGGTTGTTGGTGTTGTTTTTGTTGGGTTGCCAATTGGCTCGCTGCAAATTGGGTCTCAGCAGAGGATGTTGAAGTATTGTAGAATAGCTTTACAAAGTATAATTTATTGTATAATGGCTTTAGAAATGTCAACATGAGTCCTGTTTTGCACACAGCCCATTCATATAATCATCTTCCTGTAATAAAGGCTTTAAGAGAGGAAGTCAGCATTGCTTTTGTCGCACATAGAATAGGCAGATTCACATTTTATTTACATTCTTCATATTCAGCCTTAAAAGAAGAAGTGAAGTTTAAGGTAAATTATTCAGGTAAATGACAGCTCGCTTTGCTATTCCTTATAATTTGATAGAAATGGCACAGCTGTCAAGCTCATAACTCATGGTGATCTGCTTCTTAAGACTTTATTACTGTTTAGAGGGAAGATCTTTACACTTTTCATATGCATATATATATTGTTGCTGTTGTAAAACTGATGTCTAAACCTGCTGCCACTTATGAGGTGGATTGATGGATGCAGATACACCAAATCTAAATTCCCGATATAGTCCGTTGCCCTGATGGTCTAAGGGGCAAAGTGGGATGTAGTGGCCATACAGCAGTTTGATGTTGGCCTACACATACTGCTGCAAACGCAGTTTCAACATCACTGCTGCTGTTGCTCATCCAGCATTTTTTTTTAAAACTCCACCCCCATCCAGTATCCACCTGAAGCCTGTGATTCCCGGCGGAGGAGTTTATCATTGTCACTCCCCAATTGTCTCCGTGCTGAGCTCGGTGTTTGCTTGCAGGGAGTGATCGAGGTCAGGCTCTCGACAGCGGATACACAGTTTGCATGTACTAATACTGCCATTCCATTGATAAGATGGCTTCAGCTCCTTTTATTTGTTTGCAGTGCACTCGTGTTTGATTTTTATCCAGTACCTAAGTTTTAGAGTTGAATCCCAGTTTCAATGGCTCTTCAACAGATTTCATGATCAATGTAGTTTTCTTTTACAGCCAATTGTTTATTTTTGTTTACGTATGCTTATTGTTTGCTTCAATCTATTGTTTTTTAGGGTATACTGTTCTGTATGCCTCATGTATACTTTGAAGCAAACAGTTACCTTCCTGAATTAAACAACTGTTATATTGAAAGTGAATCACACTGAACTTGGTTAGAGCGGCTAAATAAATTCATAAGTGTCAGGTAAAAATTATATTCAGGGATTCTGAACTATAACAGTTGAGTGAATATCTTTTGTTGCTCTTCTACACTATGTTGTGGTACTGAAGTTTGTTTGAATATAAAAACCTGGAACTTCCTTTGCAGTGTTGTTCCCTTCAGCAATGAGAGGTGACCGAAATGATTTATGAGCCACATCAAAGCTGGTAGAGTTGATGAGGAAGGTTTTGTAAAAAGCCTGCTGTTTATTTGAATCAAGCGCTGCAAAAACTAGCTAGCTTAGGTGTGAAACTCCAGGCTTTATGCTGTTTATTTCAGTGTGTAACTGGACAAACTTGGTGTGAAAAGCATAGCTGCCAATATGCTGTTTTAACAGACTTTATCATTATCAACCCAGACAAGTACGACCCAGCAAGCTGTTCAACATTTTTCGGTAGCAGAGTATAGAAACCATCTGTATCCATAATATAAACCACTTTACAGTTCTCTAACAATATCATTCTCTATCTATTTCAACAAAATAAACATAATAGCAGATATGCATAGTAGCTCTAATGATTAACTCTATATTCATTCTCTCTGTGTGGGATAGTGCTTAATCCTGAAGTCCTATTGTGATTATGTCTAGTGTTTGCCGTAGGTAATGGTATATTTATTTTGCTAATATCTCCATTGATTGTAGTGTTGTTGTTGAGATTCACTTGTTGAAAGGAACACACCCACCAAGGACAGTAGAGGACCCCCTTTGAATGCCCTTGACATTACATTAAGCTGACTATTGTACCAAAAATCTATAACTAATTCATGAGCTTAGGCTTTCCAAGGCTTTCCAATTGGTAAAAAAAAAGGATTTCACCCACTGTTTCATCAAGGGCAACTCATATTCTGATGAAAAATTTCAGGTCGAGTTTTCCTTATTAACATTATAAAAGGACGCAAATAATATAAGGCGTGTCTATACTGTATGTCCAAGGGACCACAATGAAGGCTGTAGACATCTTGTCTACACCTGCCTTATGCCTATGAGATGAAGACTATGTTTCTGCAGGTCACTTAATAGTGCATCAAAACTAGTTTCACTGATTAAAAATATATATTCTCATATTCACTCTGTCTGCCTTTCTCAGATACCTTTTATAAGAATTGTTTGTTTTGACTGTGGCTGATGCTCACTCATGCTCATGTGGGATCCCCTTACTGCTTTGTCTGCATACTGTTTTATTGCTTTCCTTTGAGGTAGTTAAAAAAGGTTTGACGTGTGGCCATCCAACATACAAATCTTATCTTGCAAAACTACGAACTGCTTTTTAGGGTGTATCGGCTTCATGAGAAGGAGGGGAGGGGGATTGAAGGTACGTGTGTCTGCGGATAGGGCGTGAAAGGGACTAGCAAAAAACAAAAAGGAACAACTTGCATGTATGGATGGATGCATGTCTGAGCTATCATGTTGTAACGGATGGTATCATACAACAGTGCACATTTCAACCATCTCTCAGTAAAGGCAGCTCAATGCGTTTGTCATTCACAACCCAATATCATCACATCACACACCTCTTGATAAGATCACCAGTTGAGGTTTAGCATCTAACCACATAATGCCAACAGTAGCATACAGAGATACAATGTGTCACAATAAACTGATGTACAGAATAAATGATAGACAGAAGCGACTGGATATGTCAGTATGTGACTATGATGAACAGAACTAATAGTGGGTCATGTGAGTATATGTAGTAAAAACAATGAGCACTAATGCAATATATCGATAAAATATAATTAAAGTTAAATACAACCAGTTAAAAAAAGGGAAAAAAGGGAGTGCAAGTATCTATAAGGGTTGAAGTTTTTATGTGTATATGTATTTGGAAAAAGTATATTAATACATTTTTCTGCTATTGCTTTCAAGGGCTTGATCTTAGGCCTTATATCACAGAGAAATATCTGCAAGTTATCAACAGTGGTACAAACAAAGCTTCACACCACTTCCTCATGACTATTCTGTGAAAAGGTTAGTCATTTTCTTCTGCTAACAACAGTAAGAAGTGTGAATTAATGACTGTAAGTTCTGTGGCGGCTCAGTGACATTTCTGAATAATCAATTCTTAGGTAACGAGTGCTCGACTCGACGTTTGAAAGTGGATGAAACGCAAACATGAAACAGAAAAGAGAGTCTCTTCAAGTTACAGAAGACAAAGTCTGGTTTTCCTCAAAAAACAAAGGGACCAAAAAGTGTTTAATAGTAAATGTCTGTTTCTGTCTACAGCTGAGCCAAGAATTCCCAAAGTGCTCACCAAGGTAGTGAAGCTGTATTCCTACTGACAGGAAAACTCAGATCTCTGTTGCCTTTGACATCCTCCTGTTTGTGTCAGTGAGACCCGGAGCAAGAAACAAAAGTGGATCATTGTATTCAAAAAGATTTGAAGCATTTGTTGCAGGGCTGCAGCACGAAATTGCATTAGATTGCGCAGGTGTTGCTAGTATTGTGTCCAACCCCTGTAGGTACTTGACATTTTGATATGCAGCAGGTATTAAATTGTGTGAAAGTATAACTGCGAAATCCATCTGACAGTTAGATCTGACGAATGGTTAATAACACGAGTGATCAAAGTGTGACAGAACAGACAGAGTTTCCGTTCACATAATGGCCACATGGAGCCAAGAGTGACAAAGCTAATATGTGACAGTGAGAGTCAGGAGGATTGTGCTTTTATTGAGCTGTGCTCCATTAGAAAGACTCACGACTGGCTGACACACACTGCTGGTCTCAGTATACACTTTTTCAAGAGGAGTTATAGACATAGAAGAGTATTAGATGTTCTTACTTTACCACATTGTGTCACCTTTTGCATATGCAATAAACTGATTTTTCACAGTTGTATGTTTAACATATGTATATACACTTTAATTTAAAGAAATGAATAGATTACTTCCTTAAATGCTTTGGCACTTTATTATTTTTAACTAGCCCAACTTGAGTAAATGGTATAGGTGTGTGTTTTCAGCAGCAGATTGGTGCTCTAGTGGTTATTTACAGTGTAAAAAACAGTGCATGTGGGACTCAAAATAAGCTGCAGTGTCCTAAGTGTTTATCCAAGTAAAGGAAAATGCCACACAGAGTGAAAGTGTGGCTCATTTAAGTATTTTTAATTGTTTTTGGAAAACAACAGAGGTCTTTAGCACAGAGGAATAATCTACAGTAAAGTGCAGGCTTTGGAAACAAAGACAATGGAGTCA
Organism: Acanthurus tractus; assembly: GCA_029783725.1. NCBI lineage: Eukaryota > Metazoa > Chordata > Actinopteri > Acanthuriformes > Acanthuridae > Acanthurus > Acanthurus tractus. The sequence continues at coordinate 4,090,443 of JAQNCA010000024.1, forward strand.
ATTCAGTGTTCATTGTTATTTTTTCATTGGATTTCCTGTCAGTAACAAAAATGATGGAATATCATCCAATGTATGATAGAGATACACATGACTATGACTGGAGCACAGCTTACTATTTATGACTGACAATAGTGGCTGGGCATTTTTTGGCTTGACACACATCTTTGATTTAGAAGTCAGCCACCGTCTAGTGTCACCCTACTCCCGATTTCCTGGCATGTCCCAATCCCATTGTGCTCGACTCGACTGCTCCTGGAGGGGCTGCGTAGGAGTGATGGACAGTTAGTAGTGACATCCGAAATCAGCCGTATAGACTGATCAAAGAACTGCATTGTTGGGCTGAAATTGGACTTGGGCTGGCTGCGGCAAGCTCAGTATGAGGCAAGTTTCCGTCCTGTCTGGTCTCATTTCGAGCCCACCGTTTTGAATGATTCATCATAGGGAGTGTGGAAATGACGGAGGGAGAAGTTCAAATAGAGAGTGACAAAGTCTTGGTTGAGATGTTTCCTACCAGAGGGGACACGGAGGGGTTGTTATTCAAATGCAGCTCTTAAGTTTTAAAGTTTAAGCTGGCCTTTTCTATTCTGGTCGATTTTCCATTTTTTTGTGCTTTAGTTCCTTCTACCATCTCACATGAATTGGATATCTGCAACTTTTTTTTATTCCACAGTCTACAGTTGGATTGAATCTCGTACTTTTACAGTGTAACTGCATGTAGCCACATGTATAAACCAGACATGAAGCAAGAGACGACTGAGTTAATGCAAAGCAGCCTGTGTGTATGATAATATACCCCCTTTCATTGTCTTCTGTTTCTTAGCACTGGAGATACACTAAACTCTCTGAATGGCATCCAAGGCTATCTTTATTCAAAGAGACTGTTGCCATGTAGGGCTGTTGCTATGGAGGAGTCTCTCACCCTCTCATTGAGATGGACAGCTGTAGCCTCGCCACAGGGAGGAGCCCTTTCTCTCTCTCTCTCCCTCCTCTGTGATGTTTCCTGAGGAGTCCAACCTAAGGGAGTCAGCAGGGGTTCCTTCTTCACAACGACAAAAATGGAATGGTGACTCACGAGCACTGCGAAAGAATGAAAGTGACCAAAGAGTGTGTGTGTGTGTGTATGTGTTTGCAGCAATGCAGTGGAAATTCACAGTGGCTGTCAACAGGTGAATGCATTTCATGTGTCATTGCTGGCCTTTTACTGTTTTGTCTCCTCCTTCTATTTACATTCTGAACTGTAGCTTTGTGATTATTTAAATGGTATTGAAGTTCTGCATACTGAAGGCCTCAAGGTATCCATGATGATCATAAACATTGAAATATGATCCAGACACAGATGCTCAAATGTTGTCAATTATTCTGTAGCTCCTGTAAGTTAGTGCAAGAGGAGGTAAGATGTGCTGAAATATGTTGGAAAAATAGTTTTATTTTTGGTTTGTAAAATAAAAGACGGTTATAGTGATAGTTAACAACCTGTCCTGTCAAACTGTTGTCACATCCGAGACACTCGCAGTTTCTCACCATATTAAATTTTACTGAGAGTGTAATGATTAATAAGATTGAAGGTCTTGGATGTTGCAATACAGAGTCACTGTAATATTCTGTTTCTACAGGGACAGCCAGATTTTTTAACAGAATTCAGTCACTTTATTCTTATTATCGTTATGACAAGAAGTGTTGGATTTATTTGTTACAGGGACTGGCTGTGTGTTTCCCTGTGGCACATTTACCATCAGGACATGGGTTTGTCCCAGTTTCCTCGCTCATAGAAATAACCCAGAATTTAAAGGGTGGCTGGTATGATACAAGGGCTTTATTGTTTGCATACCCTGAGCATTTTACAGAAGCTGTTATATTTAAAAAAAAATTCCAACAAGTTTGTTTGAATTGTGCTATACTCAGCCAGCACTGGGTAGTGATCACTGGACCTTTGCTAACTAAAGTACAGAACCCAGCAGCAGCTGACAGTACACCATGTCCCTGATATAGAGCACAAACTATTAATTTTAATGGCATATTGACCTGAAAAAGTCCTTTAACTGTTATTGATTGTAGGTTAAGTCAGGCTGTCTCTTTTGACTTTTTAATTATTTAGCCAAGACTGCAATCTTTCTCTTACCTGACTGAGTGCCATAAGTGCCCAAACATAACCTTAAACAGACCTTAGTCATTCTTTCTTTTTGCTACAAGCAAATATTGGACAGAGAAGTAAATGAAATAGGTTGCCACTAAAAGTTTTGCAGGTATGTTCTGCATAAACATTTTGTGGCTTTGGCTCTTTACAGAAGCAAGTAGCATGAAGTTATTTTAAGGAGACAGAGTTGAGAGAGGAGTGACTTCACATAATCAAATCTGGGAGACCACGTGGACTAGTTTTTCTACAGAATGACAATTAGTGAGTGAGTGAGAAGCTAATGAATTCAAGGCTCATTAAAATATCAGCTTATTCAGTTTAGCACCCTGCTTGCTGCACTTTTGTTGGACTCCTGCACTATGTACATGTTAAATCCAATGTCCTAAGCTCTTTGACTACCTGCAAAGCTTGAAGGACATTCAGCAGGAGGAAATGGTGTACATCCTGTTATGAGACATGTGTTTTGATCAGTCCTGCTGCTCCACGGAGACCTGAAATCAAAGGACATCCTGATCTGTAAACCAGCTGAGAACAACCTGCTAATGCACGGTGGCTCTGCTTAAAAATCAGGCCTCCGAAGACGTACTCAGCATCCCAGAGTGCTTACCTGCAGCAGCTGTTTTGATAGAGGCCGGTACTAAGCTGTGCCAGCTGCTGGGGACATACTGTGCCCTTGTGGAGTGAAACCAGCACCATCGGGATAATCCTTCTCTCTCCATGCGGAATAACTAGAAATTGTCCACATTTGATTCACTGATGCTTTGCTGCCAGTCCACAAGATGAGCCAGCCATTGAGAATGTTTATGGCCAGCCGTGGATGCAGTATTTTAAACAATGCTCTATCTTCAGCTGCTATTACTCTGTCCAAAATTCCTGCTCACCAAGAAAGGACATTTAAGATCGAATCTTCCAGAGCTTGTTGGTGAATGTAACTTTTGAGGCATGTGTGCCTGTTCTTGAGCTTTTACACTCTTAAATAACACGGATGTGGAGTTAGCCGTTAACTCCTGCTATGGGAGCGTTTGACTTCCTGATCTCTCTTGGAGCAGCATCCTTGGGCTGATACTCTTTGTATAAATGACAACCCCCTTGTGTCCTATCGCACAGCGCCAGAATACAGATTAGCCCCAGTGAGACCCTCAACTATCCCCTCATTGGTTTCCTTGGAATAATGTGTTCTTCCCCGTAGTAAAAAGTCACACCTGCCATGGGGGTTTCAGTCCCTGGCTCTATTAGTCTTACAGCGTTTGACCTCTTTCCTTTGTTTTTTTCTCTTTGGTCATTACGCCATTGACTCTGTTACTCCTTACCCTCCTTCAGTGCCTCCCTCTTCTCACCATTGTGCCACGGCTCCCTCTTTCTTACCTTGCCACTCGTTACCTTGGAGGAGCCTCCTCACTATGGCCTGTAAAAGAGGTCATAATATTTTTCCCGTGTTTCCACTGGTAGGCTATCACTCAGCGTCACCACAGGGGAAAAAAGACAAGTACTAATACCTCACACATGCACAAAAGCCCCACCAGCCACAGAAGAGGCACTACAAGTTGTATTGCAACGTCAAACCTAAGATAGAGAACACTCATTTGAAACAACAGGAACAGGGTTATGCTACTGAAACATTATTGTACCTGGAGATAGACCTTAAATGCCCCTTTTACTGGCTCATTGCACAGCACTCCAGAGTCAAGCACCAGCCAGGTTATCACCCACTTGTGTACATTATTCCTGCCAGTTTGATGTTAACATTAGTGATGTTGAAAAAACTTTTTTCTTTTTATTTCTGAGATGCAGAAAAGACAGGATTTGCAGAATTATGTAATGAAAATGAATTAAGCTCTTAGTGCTGCAGACATAGTAAAAATCTTAATGCACTTCATAACATTGAGGGTTTTCGTAATCATAAGCATTTTAGCTCACAATGCCTTAGCCAAACAAACAGAAAAAATAAATATACTGCCATCTTTTAGTGACACACACATACACACACACACACACACACACACACACACACCTGCAGCATCCTACAGAACATACGGAGGGACCAGAGAGTGTAAATTTAGTCTCAGACAATCATCT
>JAQNCA010000024.1:4122702-4139930 GCA_029783725.1 Acanthurus tractus
TTGAAAAATTGCCGGTCATTGTTAAAACCTGAAAAAGTTGACCTTGTATGTAGCTAAATAAATAAATAAATAAATAATGTTTTGTCCTTGCCAAATTCATCTGTTAAAACTTTAACCCTGGCCGTAAAGCCAATACAGTGAGCTAAAAACACAGAAACAAGCTACTTCACAGTAATAATTATATTTAAATATGTGTAAATCAAACCATCAGCAGACAGTGTTAACTCTCTTGCGTATCTGCGACAACTGACAGAGATCAGTTTTTCTATTATCCTTAATATAAATGCTGTATTTCCAGAGGATTTTACCCTATCCTCCCTCTCATTACTGCTGCTCTTTATGAAATCCTCTTGTGATTCACCCCGGCCAGCACTCTCACAGAGGGAGAAATAGAGCAGCAGGTCGGCCCTGTACGCCAGTGATCATAACACAGTGAAATACACCGACCTGGGGCCCAAGGGCCGGGAGAAATTTGTTACCCAAGGTTTTATAAATTATTCACCTGAAAGCATTCCTGGTTTTGTTTTCTCTCTCCCAGTCTCTCTCTATTTTCCTTGTTCATTTGTGAGGAAATGCTTCTTCATTTGTTTTGTCTGATTGAGGAGGGAGCCGCAGGTGAGTCTGCACAGCCGTGGGTAAGAGAGAGAGAATCCAGTCACAGCTGGTGTGTCCATCTCCCATAATGAGCAAACGTGACGAGATGAAAGTGTGCAGTGTCTGCCACATACCACGGCCCTGGGAGGTAATTTACAAATATCCATGTGGCTGTGTAATTGTTGGTGGATATAATGAGAATTTTTTCCCCCTCTTTTCTGTTATCTATATGCTGAAATCGTAGACAAGTACAACGTTCACACAGTCTCCTCGATCTTATATCCCCCCGCCTCCCATGTGCGAGTCATTTCAATTGATGACTCAGAGGTGATTATCCAAGACAGCTGGCAGTCTTGTCGGTGGACCGGAGAGAGGTCGGAGGTGATGTCAAACTGTGTCTGAGGATCTAGAAACGTAACCATTTTCCATTCACTTTAAACAGGTGTACATCTAATAAAGCCAAGGAAAGGATAGCTTGAGTAATGCCTTGTGCAGTCAAGGATTTTTCAAATCCTGTAAGTTCAAAAAACATGGCAGACCACAGACAAAATGACATTTCTGACCAATTTTAAATATTTTGATTTTGAGGTTATTCACACTAGATGATTCAGTAAAGAGAAGGGAAATTTGTGATGTTGTATGTACTGCATGTGGAACTATAGAGAAAAATAATGTGGTCTCAGTTAAATCAGCATGGCTTACATGTTTTGCACTGTGAGCTGGAGGCGAGTTGAAAATTCATTTCATTTGGTCTTAAACATGGCTATTACAGGCCAGTGCTACATGCCAACAAGTATGCTGCATCCAGTTGGAAACACCTCCTTGTCAGCTCATACATTAGGCTTCAGCTCAAAATCCATGGCTGTTCCTTGAACAGGATTTCAAATCATAAAAATATCAAACATGGTGGATATTTAGAATTGGAAATAGGGGCGACTCCGAATCAGCCGGTAGCTTTAAGATTCTGTCTGGAAACCTTGCATACTCCAGGATCATTTAGGGAGATAATCATTTTAGCCAGCTTTGATTCGGCACGTCAACCTTAATTAACACATCAATCCAGCCTCTGTTCCACTCCCTCTGTGATTGTGAGGCTTAAGCTTTGAGTGTAACTACGTGTTATAAAATGTGCAGGAATCCATAATGTTCACTGTATGCCTGGAAACTGTGTGGCGGGTCTCAGCTAATAGTAGACTTAACTTTGGTGAAGACAAAGAACAAAACTGCCAAATTCCCCCTGCAGTTCCTCAGCTATATACTCTCTTCAGGCATCCAATATGTCAGCAGTTGGTGAAAGTAAATTGCTGCAGGTGCTACAGGTGGATAGAGTGCTGCAAACAACAGTGGCTCGAGCTGTGGACATCCAAGTTATGCAACCTGTACAGCAATATGAGCCAGTACAGACTAACATGGGGGAAATAATGTTAAATATCCACAAACTTCTCATTCATGCCCACCATATGTGTACTTTAGCTCAGAATTAATCTCACCAATTTCTCTGTCTGACTATTATGAAAATGCTCTCTGATACTTACAGTAACAGAGTAACAGTGCCCCTTTAAGTAATTTGCATTTTAATCTTTTGCGAAGAATCTACAGCGTGAGATCAAAGTCCCTCTTTAACTCATTAGTGGATAAGATGGAAAATAAAATTCCCAACACTCTCGTACGTAGCTTTCTGTCAGAGCTGCTGCAGTATTATCATGTGGCAAAAAAAGGCCAACATGGAAATAATTGCTCAGTTTAATTTCTGAATATACTTGTAAGGATGATAAAGCTATTTTTAAGCTGACTTTCCACCCTCTCTCTCTCTTTCTTTCTTTCTCTCTGTCTCTCGAACTAACCAGATATTTTTCCTTCTGGGAAGTTTCCGATTCAGACATACACAGAAAGTCAACGGTATTTTCATTCAATTAATGCTGCATGTGTTGAGCTCCAGTTCTACACAGCTGCCTCAGAGCTGTCAAGCGACTGCGGCTTAAAATAGCATTATTTGGACTATTCCCTCAACTGTCAACCAGTTGCTCAACAGTTCTGATGAAATTATTTAAAACTCCGAAATTAAAAGCAAATGGGATAAACCAAGATGTCACACACTCCCTTTTGTATGACAATTTTTTATACCCTAGCTAAAGTTTTTTTTTTCCATTTCTTGCTAGTGCATGCTCTGATTCTGAAGATCTATCTGAATTTTTTTCCTCCACAGTTTCCTCTTCTCTGCATTTCAAAAACATCAACCCTCCTCATGTACTCGATGCTGCTTTCCTAGAAAAAGTTCAACATGCCCGTTGTGGGATCCTGCTACATTCCTCAAACTCGCTCACATGCAGTTAAGACTAATAAATATTTGACTTGAACTTTAACCAGTAAACTTAGATGAGTTTCTAAATGAGTGAAAAGAAATAACAGCGGACAAAAACATTGATTTTCCACATATATATTACATAATTCAGATCCAGGGGAGTCCAATATCAGTGTTTCATGCTGAAATTTCAAGGTCGACCAAAGAAAGTTCCTTTGATTATGAAATATGGCCACTAATGTCATTAAAATGTTTGGAGATGACTTGTCATCACGTTCAAGCACAGAGCTGATCTTTTCGTGTGGTAAAACATTAGAGATCTTTGTACCACTAAAATATACTACAGTTATCTCATTTTCACAAACACATTATCTTTTCTAAAGCAACAATTTATTGGGTATTTAAATTTTCTCAGAGAAGTGACACATCTGTAGAGTGTTCCCTACAGAAAAAGGCCAGGCTTTCTTTCTCATTTTAATCTTGAAAATACCACTGAGCTCCTTGGCTGTGAAACCCCAAAATGAGATGTATTTACAATGCCAAAAAATATACATGTAAATCCTCTTTTCTTTGATATTTTAAGCATAGAGCTGAGAAGCAACACTCCATCTTGTTTCAAATAGAGAGTTGTAAGGTAATCTACAGAGAATTCTGTATTGGGTTTACATCCGTCTACTGCAAGTATTGATACAAAGAAAAGCCTCTTGCTGGTAAGCCAGCCAAAAACAGGGTTAAACGACTATGTTAAGCCCCATTTTTGAGAGAAGTACACTGGGCGACTGAAGACCACCCATGTCAGTTATCATTTGACAGTACCGATGTTTGTGTCCTTCTCTTTATGTAGCAGAGACTTTGTTCGGCCTTAGCTTCTTCTTTATAAATCCTCAGAAAGAATCTCCTCGCTCAGTTGTCACTGTCACACAGTACATGAGTGTAAGTGTTGAGTCTTTTCTTCTAGTACACAACAAAAACCTCTCTAGTAGACCTACATTACTAAAGCCTCTCAAGGACAGGAACACTGTGAATTTCTTGTACATTTCAGACACTAATACTCAAGTTTTCTCAGCACACAGCTGCACAACATAATGCTACTGAAGGTAATGTGTCTATTCCACCAGCTTCTGTAACTTACAATCCATTCTTATTTCTGGAAAATCTAAATATATATTTTCCCTGGGTCCGCTGTCTGTATTCATGGACAAATTGGAATCGTTTAGCACATGGAATAAAAATGTTTAAAAAAAAAAGACTTTTTGGGGCACAGAAACCACATCTCATATAAAGTTTAATTGTGCACTTGGGATTGTGCAAACAAATGTTTACTTGTTCTGAGTATTCTGGTCAAATTTTCTTTTGATTTGATTCATATTTTGATCATATCTTTTCTTTCAGCTCTGATGGAATTATTTTAGAATTTATTTTGTCATTCGAGAAACTTCATATAATTTACATTCTGTGGTGCAAACTCATTCATCATAGTTTTACACTATTATTTAACATTATTTTAACATATCCGTCCTGTTTTCCTATGAACAATTCGTAATTAATTCAGTGTTTTCTTATTCAAACCCCTAAATTTAGAATTATATCTTTACAAATAAAATGTATCCTGTTTTTTTGTTTTGTTGATATATTTCTTTTTATATAACATAATTAAAATATGTTTGTATTTAAAGGCTTCTTACTTTCAGCCTCTATCCATTTTGTGAGGAAAGAAATAACAGACTGTTCAGTAAGGATGCAAGAGTGGATTTTCTTTTGTTTCCTTGGAAACCGCAGGACAGTGCAGCAGTGTAGCATTTCCTTTCACAGACTGAACAGGTACTCATGTGAAGGTCAGTCATAGTGCATCACTTCCTCTGACGTCAAAATGACTCACTTTACTTCATATTTCACTTGTGCAAGTGAGAGAAAGAATGACTGCGGGTATCTGGATTGAAGTGTCGGTTCTTTGTTGCTTTGCAGGTTGAGATCAGCGGATGTGATCACAGGAAAATACTTTTAAAAGTGAAATCGAGGTGTGTTGGTGCAGCCGGTCTGCACTGAAGCGGAGCTTACACATTTCAACAATGTTTCTTCCCTGTGTCAGTTTATATGTTATTTATATTTATTTAGTTTTTGTAATTGCTTAGTGTGATTTTGTGATACAGCATAGCTTTACGAAAACCAATCAAAAAACTTTAAAAAAGAGCGACGGCTCTTTTCTCAGATAGATCTCCCCATGATAAGTCCTCACCATGTTGGTCTCTCCTTGTCTGCCATCCACAGAAGGGTTGTCAGGTTTACATGCAATGCATTGTAAATATTTCACAAAAGTCAAGTATTAAGTAGAAAATACTGAGACAAAATCCACACCAAGTCAAAATCAAGTCAGAATCAAGTCAAGTGTTTATCTGTGTTAGTAGAGTAAGTCTCAAGTCCCTGGCTGTGAGATATTGTGAGGCTTAACTGTGAAATGACTCGAATCAAGGGCTTGAGTTTTCTGCCTCTGACTCACACTTCAATCCAAAATGTTCATCTTTACCAGTTGATAGGAGGATAAGTTTCTGTCACATCCCGAGTAGTTTTTTATAGGGATATTTTCAAGCTTCAAGTTTGGATCGACTGCTCACAACTGTCTCCAGAAAAACACATGAAGGGGTGACAGACGGTTGGAGTAATCAGCCGTCTCCATGATCAACGTGATCGTCTTTGCAATCAAGATGACAATGCCCTCAATCAAGCTGCACTTTGGATCCTTTTAAAGCCTCTTAAATTGACAATGATTTTTTAAAAAATCGACCCAATGGCACACATTAGACCCTATCGAGACCCTAAATTCAAGTAAAAAAGTTAATTGAATTTGCTTTTTTCAATGAAAAGTTGTTTTTTTCCTCTTGACTTCAGTCCAGTCAGTTTTTTAGGATGCTGCCATTAAACAAACTGCATCTTCAAGCTCTTGGTAGAAGTCCTCCCATGACCTCCTCCCATGCTTTTTATAAAAGTAATAGGATTAAAAAAATGTAACATCTTTTAAAAGACTAGTCGGGCCCATGTGGTGTTTTAACAGCAGGAGGCTGTGGGCCAGTGCGACTGTGCGGCCCCGCCAGTCACAAGGTCAGATGTAGGTGTTAGCCGTCTGGTCACAGGTGAAGGGAGGGACTTTGGCATGCTGAGAATCCGGCTGTGAAAACTGGCTCTGGGGACATGAGTGTCACCTCTCTGACAGTGAAGGAACTGGAGCTGGTGTAGGAGGAGTGGCAGCATTAACAGGACGTAGCCGGGCTCACTGCTACACACTGTCAGTGGAACAAAACTCTTGACTCCTTTTCACAAGTTGAACTGCAGCAGAATTTGAAGGAGCAAAGGAAGTCTGAGGACTCATGAGCCCCGTCTGAGTGCTTCTATTTTCACAGAGGATTGAGACTCTATTGTGGAGAGAAAAAGGCTCTGACTGTGTATCAAACAGCCTTTTTGAGTGTCCCGTTGGAGGTTCTGAATAACGTAGTGCTGTCATGGTTTTCATGTCTCTCTAGCGTTGTGTGAAGGTCAGGCAGAGTGCCAGTGGACAAGCAAACAGAGGTGGTGAGTCTCCTTTTTAAGAAGGTATACTCAAGTGACTTAAAGTGACTGTCATTAATTAGTCTATTGGCTGACTAAGAGTTTGGTCCACATTTTTAAGGAGAAGGAAACATTGTGTTCAAATTGCTTGTTTTGTTGAGCTTACAACCTAAAGGCCAAAAACATTGAGTTAACATGAATATAAATCTTAAAAATTCAATAAATCAGAGTAACAAACAAGCTGGTTCTAAGAGATACTTTGATATTTTGCTTGAAAAACAACTTAAATGATTCATTATGTTCCTTTTCATCAACTAACCAATTACTCTGCTAATAATTTTAGCTCTTGAGTGAGGTATCAAGGGCCTTAACCATGATATTTTTCTATGTGTTTGAGGGAAAACAAACTTTTGGGGGTTTTGAATTTGTTGAGAAGCCCTCAACTTTAATTTATCCAGTCATATTAACAAAAAGTGGCATTGAATGATGACTCAACACACAGAAGACAATTACACAATTTCATATTACTTTAGTGTAGTTAACAAGTAAATTTACTGCCAGAAACTCACACTAATCTTACTCTGAGGCTGGGGAAGCAAACCATTCTTCACAGAACTGTATTAGGATTTACTGTTAAGACCTAATCAACATTATCCTTGAAGTGAAAGTCACACTGCTGTGCACAGAGAGTTATGTTTTGAGTGATAAGAGAGTCGAGTCGATGAGAGTTTGTCCAGCGGAAGAGACACTGACCCGTTCTGTTTGCTCCAAAACCAATTTGTCCTCAAACTGTGGAGTTTCTGTTTTAGCAGACTCTCATCCATGGCCATTTTTTTTTTACAACACAGATGTTTATCAGAATGCCTCACCATAAATCACAAGACAATTCCACAAAAAAGTAAGGTAGGAATAAGAATACTAATATAAGAATAACAATAATATTTGATGGAAATCTGGAAAAGTGTTCTCCGTGTTCATGATTTGTCCTGAATTTGTTGCTGTTCAAGCGAGTTCACCTGTGAACCGTTATATTTCTCAAACCCTCTGAGTCGGGAATGAAAGTAAAGGAGCGTGATCATCCATGTAGCAAGTCTCTCTCTCACGGGAGCTGATGGGAATCTTATCTGTAGTAGCTTCCTGACTGTAGCTCAGATAGCAGCACTCCTGGCAGTGCCCTCAGATAACTGCTGCTACAGAGCATATGCTCTCACAGACACAAAGCTGCATAAAGGCTGCCGCAACATTAGCTCCACCCGCCTCATGACTGTGAACATTAGTGATGGTTGATCATGGTGGATGTGAGGGAGATTAAGGGCAAATAGATGAGGAATGATTTGAAGATAACGTGTAAAAACAATAATGGATCTATTTTTGGTGCATGGTTGGGTAACTGGGTCAGTGACGTGGTACTTTTGTCAATTGTTCTGTCCCTGTGTATGTTTTGTATATGGCAGACCTGCTGTAGACTTGCTGAGTTTGAAGAGCTGCAGCAATGTGCAGGGCTCAAGACATGATGTAAGAAATGTTATCTTTGATGAAAGTCTAAAAAAATCATCTGTCAATCAAATAAATATCACAACATTTCCCATTAATTAGTTTAAGTGTTTATATATTTACAGAAACAATGGAAACAAGTTTCCAGCAAGTGTGAACAGGAAAAAAGTTTTATATTAACCAACTACTCTTAAAGTGCAGAGCTTCATGAAGCAATTTGTTTGTATTATTATTATTATTATTATTATTATTATTATTAAGATACTGTAGATTTGCAACATTTAGAAAATGTCTGTCCTAGTGCTACAGCTGTAAAACACAGATCTAAATATTCAATATTTTCAAACCACACAACACAACCTGTCCACCATGTTCTGCCACTGTTTGTTTGTTTATGTCTCTCTCAGTACAAGCAGGGACCAGATGTAATGCCCGATGAGGTGTCTATTATCAGGAATTTTGGACGATGTAGAGGCCAGAACTGTTAGTTTTGCGGGTTGCCTCTGCAGATACTGGGCATTCTACCATAGTTATTCACTAAACCAAAAAAAAATTCATAACAATAATAAGACAGTTAATTTACTTTAATTACTTGTAATGCAATCAGCAATTAAAGTCTTTAGTTTCTTAACAATAATCCTTGGAGCAGACATCTCTAAGGTTTTAATGCAAAAGAAACATGGTTTACTACAGTATATAGGACACACCGACTTTGACTTAATATGACTTGACAACAGATATATTTCTAGTTCACTTAGCTCACAGGACCTTTTGGCTCAGGGATAAGCCAGAATGCTAACACTGTGCTAGCAAGATTTGAAGTCAAAAAATTGTGTATGGTTGAAGAACAGCAAATATAGTATGACAGTAGGTTGTTACAACAAGATGAGGTAGCTATAAAGCCATATATGATCCCAGAATCAATATCAAGATTTTCCTGAGCAAATGACAGGCCATGTGAGCTGTCAGCCATAGTCTCAAGTGGTGGGTTGAAGAGCAAACAGGATGTGAGATGATCACTTGTTGAGGTATAAAGTATAAGTAGGTTCAGAGAGGCAGCTTGAGTGTTAAACTAACATCCTGTGGTGTTGTCTTTTATTTCATTTAATTATCCCGGCTTGACAATGGTGAAACAAGCTGCCCATCAACATCAGGACAGAAGTTGCAGATTGAACTCTCATCTATTTAAACTTAACCTTGGCCCCTAATATTAAAAAATAGCTTCATATATCTGATTAATTTAAATATGTGCATGATTCTTTATATTCTTAGTTTGATCCACATGGTTGAATGCACTTACTGTCAAGTATTAGAAGCTAAATAACTGTTATGTAATGCAAAATTAGAGTGAGAGCCATTAAAGAACATTCTAATTATTTGTCTTTGCTCTGATGTTGTAGTCCAAATTAATTAGAGCCTGAAGTTAATTTCTAGATCAACATAATGATTATTTCCCTCCCTACAAAACTGGACCACTAATTATAATGAGCCCGCTGTGCAGTCATCATGAAACATGCCTCATCAGCAGAGTCAGCACCTGTTCTGTTTCACACTGACCGACATTGCCGTTTCACCATCTTGGCACATGAGCGGTGGACAGGCAGGACTCCAAAGCTGCGTCGTCTTCATTGTTGACATCGGCTGACACTGACAGTGATTGGCAAGCAGGTCCAATTACGGCCGCAACCAGCTGACACAAACGAAGGTCATCAAATTCCCATTTGGAGTTCCACTTGTCAAATATTCCCATTGATCCGCAAGCCGATGTATCTATTGAAAGCTGATGAGAAACTGTTACTGTCCAGGCCTAGGAGAGGAGACTGTGGATGGGTTCAGTTAATGTTGCATCCTGGGAGACTGACAAGATAAGACGTGGAAGTGAGGAAAGCCTTGTGGTTTGTATACATGTTGGTTAGGGGAAAAAAAAGACTCATTCTGCGTCCTTATATCATTTCTATGTATTTAAATGAGACATCTGGAGCTCAAATATGTATTTAATGTATTATAAAACTAAAAGGTGAACTAACATTCATATTTTAAGCTGTGAAATTGGAGACATGACATATTAGATTGGGCTGTTTGATTACTACAAAAATTATGATCCTGATTAATTAATGCTCAAAGTGAAGATGACAATCATTTAATACACTTGTGCATTTACATTGGAACTATCATGCATGTTTTGGTTTTCTTAAAATGTGTAAATAGAAATAAACATAACAACAACAAAAATGACAGTTAAAATATTAAGTGACGTGTGTCAGGTCACAAGATTTTAGGAAATTTTAATGAAGTCAAGTCATTGTAACTGTATCATTATTATTATTATTATTATTATTATTATTATTATTATTATTGTTGTTGTTGTTGTTGTTGTTGTTACTACTATTTTGTAATGCAGTGGCAGGGCATTAGTGTGGTTTTAGATGGATATGCTGTGCAAAATCTCACATGGTTGCAGCCTTACAGCTGAGACAGGTGCTGTACTCTGCATGAGCCGTTTTTAAATTACAAGTTTACAAAAAAAGTCACAGCAAAATGGCAGTGATCAAGCCTTGAGAAGGTGCTCTGGATGTCAATTATCCATAAAACTAATATCCACTGAAGTGGTTTCAAATCAAACTCTGTAACTGAAGTAAGTACACATGGCTCATAATGACACTCTTGTCCTTAAAGTGGATTTCAAGCTCTTTTAGTTTCTGCTCGGTTAAACCGAAAAAAATCTCCGCCGATATTCTAACATTCATATTCAATTTTTTCCGTTTCATTGACGAGTTCTGCACAGAAAATTGGTTTGATAGGATCAGCTCTTTGTTTCATGTAAATGACTGATATGAGCAAAGTCATTTATGCTAATCGTATTTATTCCCTATTAGCTGCAGCTTTGTCATCCAAACAATTTGTCAGATGCTCTGAAATCACTGGTGCCATTTTATCTGTGTGTGAGAGCCTGGTGTGTGTCTGCTTCTGCTCATGTGGATACGAGGTATTTCCTAGCTTTGGAATTTGTCTTTTTCAAGTCAGCGAAACCACAAAGAAAACACAGAAACTTTACTGCCTTGGCTTCCAGCTTAATTAACTTATATGAGTAAACAAATTTGATGTATTCCATGCTAACAAGTTTTGAACACTCTTCAATCCTTAGAGTCACTAATGTGGCTCCAATGTGAGTTTCTAACAACACACACATTTCACTGCGAGAGACATTAGGAAATATGACTTCTATGCCAGAAACTTTTGTGACAGAATTTCATTAGTGAGCGTGAAAGCCAGCAAGTAATTAACTTTGCTTAATCTCACTGAAAATTCTGAATGACAATCTAAAACCTGATTAGCATACACACGATATTTTACCATAAAGAATAATAAAGTTTTTAATGCCAAGAGTTTTTTAGTGTTCATTTTTGGGTTTTGCTAATTTTTTATTTGTGTCTTAACCTTGACAAGTAAAACAAGATAGTAACAAAGTGCGATTGTTGAGTTTTTGATCTCTTACAGTAAGAATTGAATTTTAAAGCTCTCATTACATGTGTGTGCAGAATGACGCAGAGAGTTTGAAGTTAACTGCTTTTGTGGTATTTCTGTTATGAGAAATAGAATTTTGCAAATCAGCAAAGTCTGAGAAAATGGCCTTCATTGGCCTCTGTGCAATCGTCCACCCCTCGTGCCTTTGTCACCCTCAGAATACTACCTCACCCTCAGGATGAAGGGATGAAGGTGGGTGAGTGCCATTTCAACAGTGATGATGACGTCTGACACTGACCTCTTCGCTCCATGTGTCAGTGTAGGAGGGGACTAGGTTAGGTTTTCTAGATTAGGACCTCTCGGTTATCAAAATTTGCCTTTCTACATTCTGCGTGAACTTTTCACCAACCCTACAACCCTACATCTGCATGCATGTTTATATCTATATCTATATCCATTAGGGATGGCTCGATACCACTTTTTCACATCCAATACCGATACAGCAGCCTTGAGGATCGGCCGATACCGATCCGATACCAATTCCATTCTTTTTGTCACCCTAAAAGTTGTTAATTATGTGGATGTAATTTGCTTGATACTGACATCTAAAAGCACCACGTTCACTGTACAACAACTATTCTGGTCCCCTAAAGAAAGAAGGAAAATAAGTGACAACAACTGCAGTCATGTGTAACTGCTGTGGCTTTATTAAAACTCAAAGCTCACATTGCTTTTAACAGCATTTGCAAACACAACAGACCCAGCTGCACCATTCAAATGTTTGAAATAAAATAAAAGTGCAACTTGGTGCAAATATTTAAACAAAATAAAATAATCTCAGTGTATAAACAGAAAATTCACAATATACTTCAATGACATTGCAAAGCTGCAATAAATAACTTTATGAATTAACATAAAATAATAGCATCTCCACTAGAATAATGTAGGTAGAACTCAGTAAGTTACACATGGCTTCTTAAGACACACAATCAAAACAATAAAAATCTAGGCTATACACCTATGGTAATATTGCACTCGCCTGTAAAAAGTCTCCGTACTCCTTTCCATGATGCTTCTTCAGATGCTTTATTAAGTTTGTTGTGTTAAAATTTCCAGTTTTGCTACCACCCCTTGAGACACTCATTTTGCAAACGTTGCACTCAGCTGTTTTACTTTTCTCCTCCGTTAACGTAAAGTTGTTCCACACGGCAGACATGACGACAGCTCTGCAGGCTTCCGCTCACTTGACGAAAACACAGGCACATGGCAACCATGACGACAGCTAGTCTGTGGTACGGCATGTCGTGCAAAGTGAAGTTGAGGATATATGAGATAGTTTGGGCTTTTAGATCGGATTGGACGGGTTCTAATAAAAAAGAAAAATCCGATACCCGATCCAGTCATTTTGGCCTGGATCGGACTCGATAACGATCCAGTGGATCGGATCGGACCATCCCTAATATCTATATCTATTTGTATATCTATATCTATATCTATATCAAACAGAATGACTGTTATAATGGGACTTCATCACAACGATTGCTAAAGGTTAAAACCTCGTATTAATACCAAAAGCGACCAAAAGAAAAGTTGAATTATTAGTTTGTTATAAGCCCCGCAGCTGCATTTTCCTCTAAACCAGAAAACGGCCTCTCACTGAGGTCAGAGTTGGGTTTGCTGGAGTCCACAAGATGAGGTGAAGGCATCGATAACCCTCTCAAAGTCTGTAAAAGCTGAACAAGATTTTATTCAGAGATGTTCACCAGCTGCAGGAGAGAGGACTGAACCCTCTTGACCTGATCAGTGAAACAGTGGTTAGAGTTGTGTGTGATCTCAGTCTGCAGTAGATGGTGTGACGCTTGCAGACAGGCTGCCAAGTTTATCTCTTGTTGTGTTGCTAGAATTTTAGTGGATAACAGAACAAATTTAGATCCCACAGCTCTTGTTTATTTATAATTATTCAGGAGAATTAGTCGTACTAATGCACCATCCAGTGCATATTTATTTTTGAGCATTTGGGAGCTGCTGTCAGTGTGCAATGATATCAGAATACTGGCAATACTTGCAGAACCGCACTTGTAACAATATTCCACTTTATTGTTTTGCTCACCCACATTTATTTGTTAGTTTGTTCAAAAAATTGAGGTTTAAAAAATATCATTGGATTTTTGCACACTGCTGATTTTTTAGCATGTTGCTTGTGGTTTTATGAGCCAAAGCACCATTATTGTTATTGACTGCAAGGTGAACTCTTATAGAGTTCTACATCTTGGTACAAAACATGGTTCTGGCCTCTGTTGCTAATTTTGCCAGTCGTGACAGCTGTTCAGGGGAAGAGGGGGATTTTGTGAAACTTGCTCGATTAAATTATATTAAGACTTGAAGTTTTGCACAATTAAGACCATTGCAGCTTTGTCAGACAGTCATTAGTAGTTGGGCTTATCTTCCTCAGCTGCACTTTCTTGTTCTTACACGGTCACTTCCGGCAAGTTGATGAGAGCTGTAACACAAAACTCAAGGTGGTATTACAGACAAGCAAATCAGTGACCGCTGAGCTTTCTCTTTTTGAAGATAGACTGCTTTGTTTTTCTTACATCTCACTCCCACTTAACTGACTGCCTCAACAGCTGTGGACTATGTAGCTTTTTTAAACTTAATTTTGAGGGTTTGATAAGTGATTAAATCTGGCAATAATGTTGCCAAGTTTACAACATCTTAGCCATAATTATCTTGGGGCCAGTCACACACACGCACACACACAGTAGTGAAAGAGAAAGCTCGAGAGACAGAGAGAGGGTCTGAGCGAATCACTGCACTGCATGCAGCTCTGCAATGCAATGAAGTTTATTTTCTGTGCAATCCAATAGTGTTTTTATTATGCCACTAACAACTAACATCTATAGATGATACTGGAGTGCAAAAACAACTTTTTGATGTCTCTCAGTTTTAATACTTAGTATATTGCATTGTTAAGAATAGTTAATAGACACAAAATAATATTGTTAATGTACAATTACGAGTCCCAGAAGACTTCAAATAGACCTTGTAGTTGGACTGGTAGGTGTCACTTCCAGCAGACAGAGATTGTACTCAAGATCCTGCTCTGGGTGCTTTTACCCACCACAGTTATCTGTTTTTCATGCTGATTCAGTGTTAGCTTGATTGGCCTTGTGGCCAGTTTTCTCAGGCCAAGGATATATGATAATAAACTGACTTGCATTAACTTTTTGCTGTAGTGAAAGTAGCTGAAAAAATTTGGCAAGAATAACATTTGTTCTCCTGCATGTTACTGTCTGCATACTAATAAATGAAATGGAGATGGACTCAGCCTGCATCTTACTCCGAGCGAGCATCCTCTGTCATCTAAAGATTAGATGAAAATTTGGTGTCTCAATAATATCTGCTTTTAGGGCATGTTTACCAACAAGAAAAGGAAAAGTTTGAACACAGCTCCTCAGTGCTGATTGATGACTGCAATAAATAAACTCATTGGAAACAATCATCACGCTCCCACTTGTCGCCTCCAACACCTCATTGGACAGATAAATCGTTTGTTTACTTGTCTTGTTCACCACAGACTCTTATTCTCTACCCAAAATAACAGCTATTTCTTTTATTTCAACTTTTATTTTAACTTCACAGTTCCCCCTAAGAACATCATCAGCGTTTACACAGTTCTGTCCACATTAAACAGGAGAAGTTACCTTTTATTAGCTATGTTCAAGAGTTGAAAAGAGTCACGCCTGGAGTTACCTGGACTACCTTCATTCAGACGGCATGATTTCGCAAGATTCCCCCCAGTGGTTTAAAGATCAAGACATGAAAGATTAGAAGAGCCGTTTGAAAATAAATCATTCCAGGAAGGCATGGGTTCGAATGTAAATTTGTACTTTAGCAAATCCTCCTCATTTCATGGCTCTCCACAGACCTGTAAAACTGTAAAAATGATGAAAACGTCGGCAGTATTTGTGACATTCCTAGTGTAGCTGGGAAATGAAGCTTCCAGTTACAGCTCTCTTTGGTGGGCAAGCAACTCTATTTACATATTGATTATTATTTTGCCCGAAGGAATTTCTTTCCTTCTTCTTTTTTAAATAGCCAAGCCAAGGGAATGGAGGTGATGGGGTTGGAGAAAGACAGATACAACAATAGTGTTTTTTTATATGTACACACTTCATATTTTATGTGTGTCAGTTTACAACCAGAGCAGTCAGATAGAGACAGATTGTCCTGTTCTCGTGTTGATGCAAAGAGTGACCTTTTGCCTTGTGGTTATTTTGTTGAAACCATTTTTTTTTTTTTTTCCATTCTGCTCATGTTTGGCAAATTCACTGCGTGCCATAACATTGCTTGTGATAAAACAGGTGGGTGAGCTCACCAGAGGGGATTCTTGGTACTCGGAGGTGAAGCACAGTTCTGGTTTCAAAACTTGCACCTCTCCCTTCGCCTACTCACACCGCATCATGATGCAGGCGCTGTTATGGCTGCAGGTGTTTCAGACAGCCCATAAACATAAAACTGTCTTTTTATTTCTTCATTGGTGCTTTCTTATTTCAATATAACTATTAAAATGTCCCCAGAATGCATTCAAGGCAACAATAACAATAAGGCTAAGTGTTTAAGCCTCTGTGTTACATGAACGGTTTATATGAAAACATGAATTCTGCTGCTATTATGGTGAAAAAGTCAATGAAAACAACAGAAAGAGGTGTGTGTTTTCTTTGTCTTTAAGAGATTGGTGAGAATTTTTATTGGACATGTAAAATAGCAGGTTGCTCTCAATTTTACAGAGCTCGTTTTGCTTGTGATTTGCAAACTAGTTGGCAAAAAACTCCCCCTCAGAGGCAGTGTGCCGTCTCTTTCAGGGGCAGACCAATCCGGCCCTTTTGAAATGTAACATGGCTCAGTGAAATAGCATAAAATACCTCTGTCCACACTCCTCAAGTGCATCATTGAATTCCTGTTGAATGACCTTTTTCCCCTCTGTGTATCTTTATACCAGACAGCTGGTTGTTAGATGTGCCTCACTTGCGTCACTGACTCCTCCCAGCAAACACCTTTTCTTCAAGCAAGTGTCAGAATCAGCACATTTTGATTAAAACACTATTAATGAAGCATCTCGACAGAAACTCATATTCGTATGTCAAAGCTTATCCTCTTAAACCTTCAAAAGTCAACAACTTACAATATTTACAATTATGAAAAGACATAATTGTGATTCTTAAGATGGACCAGCAGATTTTAGTTTGATTTGATATTGGCAAAAACCATGTTTTTGTCACACTGCTATGAAATTTAACTGGCAACAGGCAAACAATTTCATGTACAAAGTTGAAACCTTACATGATGTCATTGTGCATATTCGTCCTAACCCTAATATACAGCACAATATTCATTAAGGATGTTGTGACACAGCCAACTGAAAGCCTTAATACCTTTTACTTAATTTTCTGCCTCTTAAATAAACCCCCTTTAGCTACTTCATGTACTTTGTCTCACTGTTCCAGAGGTAATGAAAGTCCACGAAACTCTCTGCACCACTCAAAGTGTGAACTTTGATCCCATGAGTATCCAGGCTGGTTTCCTCTACAGCCTCTTTCTCTCAGCATAAATAAAAAAAAAAGGGCCACAGTGACTTGAAACTTGGGATGACAAAACAGACCAAAACGCAAATCGGTCAGGTGCAACAACCGTCCGAGGCGCCGAGTGTATTTTCAGTCCTCCGAGCGCCTCCGCTTGTCCTCAACGATCTGCTTTATTTTAAGTCCGGCGTCGTTTTGAGTCATCCTGTTATTTCCTCGTGATTTCCAAGAAAATACAGGGTCGCTGAAAG
>JAQNCA010000024.1:4140006-4157034 GCA_029783725.1 Acanthurus tractus
TTCATTTACTTTTTCTCACTGTTACATTGTTAATTAAAGTCCACGAAACTCTCTGCACCACTCAACTTGTGAACTTTGATCCCATTTGTATCCCGGCTGGTTTCCTCTACAGCCTCTTTCCCTCAGAATCACTAAAAAAAAAAAAGGGCCAGTGTATGTGTACACCAGGATATAACACTTCTGGCAATAATAAATGGAGAATACCATCTGAAAGATGTTGAACATAATTAATTTGATAGTTTAAGAGAGGAAATCGTAGCACAAAAGGTTGTTAAACTTCCATCTCTATTCTTGGTCTCACTACAGAGATGCATTCACTTCATTTTTCTTTCCGTGCATTGCCCTCTAAAGCTGTTCTGTTTTGGTCGAAGGCTGCATTGACCCTTGATGCGTACATCTTTTAAGGCAGGTGATAACAGTAATTGAAACTGAGCGCTGTTGCCCGGCTCTCTGCTATAATTGACTTGCTACACCTCACAGAAAACAAGGCTCACACATTTTGCAGCAAACATCTTTGATCGCGGTTTCAAATCCATCTCATTTCAGTCAGTCAGACAATCGCACATCACGCCAGTTAGGTCTGTTATGTTTGTACACCCAGCATTCAAAGTCCACTCCAAAGATCTCTTGAGTGTTGAAAGAGAGATGCCCTTATACATGAAAGGTGTTATTCAGTATGCCACAAGAGGAACATTAAGTACTGAAGGTCAAACAGGCAAAATAATTGAAACATTAAGAAAAAAAAAGACCCAGAAAAAGGAAACACAAAGAAAACTTTTCTGAAGGTGAGTAAAAGGAGACTTTGTTTAAAACTGCAGGCAAAAACGTTGGTCTGTACCTAAAAGCTGTTAAAAGTTAGCATTTTAGGAAATAATCAAAGAACACAGGTCATTTAAATTTACAAAATGTGGCATTTTTGTATTGAGATGTCCAAAAACTTGTATCTGTGTTATATTGTGGAGTGTGTAAACCTGAAAACTTCAAAACTGTAATCCATTACCCCATCTGAATATTTTCATTTCAGTCACTCAGACAGATTTTCATCCACGTTGGAGACTGTTGAATAAACAAATCCCATGATCCTACACTATTTCACAGGCTATGGCACAAATCAGGGGTTGCACTTCCATCTGAAGTCAGTAGAGTTACTCATGATTTGTTGAGAGGGCCATTAGCAGCTGAGTGTACTCCTCAGCATCTCAGTGAAAGAGATCATTAAACCATTTAAAGTGTTTAACAGTTATATTAAAACAGACAGAACTAATTGTTGGCGTGAAGGCCACATTAGGACAGTTTATAGAGAGGTTAACCAACTAAATCAGTGCAATTAAAGTCAGCATTTAAACTCAAGCACTATTTGGTATTTCATGTTTTATTATAGGTTCTCCCAATAAAGTGAGGTGAATTTTATTCCTTGAGAAATGCTGAAGACACTTCTTGCTGTAGATCTTGGTAAAATGGAGTTAGTGTGACCTGCTGTTTCTGTGAGTTTCTTCACTTACTTCTTCTTTCTTGAGTGTTTTTACTACTTTGCCTCTTGTAAATAGCACATTTCCTGACATACATGCAAGAAAGCTTAGCTTAAATCTGTTCATGTATCTTGTCCATCTGCTTTATGATCCGTGTTGGATTGTTCTTAAATGCTCCTGCTTCGACATTTTGGCTTGTGTGACCTTTCCTGTACTAATCACTGTGCAACTCATCTATGAAGTGATTTAAAACTCGATAAATTCTCAGAAAGTATTAAAAAAGAGCCCCCAGTAAGACAGATCTAGTACTTTTTTTTCCCCCGATGGCATCAATTGGTGCTGGAGATAATGAACTCTTGATTCTGGATTGTGTCTAAATGATTGTCCATCTGCATGGGGGATTATTGTAAAACACACTGATAAGGGTAGTAGGTCATATAAGAAGTTAGTTAGTGGAGGTGGTGAGCGCTGTCTTTCTTAAACTTAGTTAATCTTGATGTTGATTCTGGCGGGTAAAAGTTTGTCAGTCTCGTGATTATCAAACTAAATTCAGCTTGGTCAATTTTCAAGATTGTAACTCTTTCTTTCGCAGGCATCAAATTTTCTTGCTACTATTTATTACTGAAAAAAGCACAAACAAATTAAGACGGACCCTGTTAGATCTCTTTTAGTTATCGAAGTAATTATATGACCATTCAAACAACCACCTTGCTGAATATGTGGAGAAAATGTTGATGACACTGAGCCATTACTCATTTTCCCAACAAGCTGATAAGCCTTAAAGTTCCTCTCTTTGATTAAACCCTAAAAAATATTTCTCTCTTTAGTGAGATGACATATTTTTAAGTTCTCCCCATTAAAAGAAAATACTCTCATGCCTTTCACCTGCTTTGATTTAAAAATTTCACCTTTGCCTTCATGTAGTTTGTGCAGATCTACAGAGTCCCCTCCTCCGTCTCCACCCACCACTCCACTGCTCACCTGCAGCTTCAGCTACTCACAAAAAAACCCCACAAACCTCATCAGCCGTTTTGCTCTCTGACAAACTGTTTCAAATGATGTTTGCAGCAACTTTCCTTGTCAAGAAAAGCTGTGTTAAAAAAAGCTAATGCAGGCTGCAGTTGCCTCTGGGATTTTTAAACATTCAGCCACCAAAAACTGCATGTTTTTGCCCAAATGTTGAAAAAAAAAGTGAAACAGTTGCCACAATATTGATGCATTGCTCCTCCTGGCTTCTCCTCGGATGCCGCTCATCTGCTGCAGCCTCAGCCTGCAAGTTGACTGCACTGATTCATTAGATATGAATAAAATCCTATTCATCAGAATCCCTGTTTGTTCCACTGTTATTGATATACTGCGGTTTCACGGTGGAGAAACTCAGACATTATTGTGATTGCTTACTCATATACAGGACATAAAAACAGGTTATAAAAATCATTACGATTAATGATTTTTATCTGACTTAAACAGTGGTGATCTTTCATTTTTTAGCCCAGGTGGTGCACCATAAAAATCTATGGCTAAGTTAGTAATTGATACCCAAATCTGTTTAGAAAGTAAATATTCTGAAGGAATGGGATCAATACTTGGTAAATACAATATCAGCTCACCGTCTCCATTTTGCACAAATATACTGATTCCTGTTCTGTTCTGCTAAATGTCAACCTTTCAACGCCATTATCTCGACCTATTGTGAAGGAAGCGATTTAGCTCTCACCTCCCCACAGCCTTCACACAGTGACTGTAAAAGAAGCATAATTAGCTCATTTTTCTGGCCTGTTTGTGACCTGCATTTGCAGGAAGGCTGACAGTGATTTTGGTTGCACCATAAATATTTTTAACATTTGTCAAAAATAAACAGCAGGCTGAGAAGATATATTTTCCAGTAGAAACTCTGCCATGCTGCGTGTAGACTTTAAAGCAGAGGTCAGTTTTTCCTATTTTAGCTTTAATTTAACAATCGCTTAATTTGTTACATCTGACTGTGCTGATTATCCATTACTTTGTGAACTGCTTTTAATTGCTCTACCAACTGAAGTTACAAGCACAAGTTAGTGTAAAAATTAATAATTCAAAGACAGATAATTTCCTTATTTCTTCACAACTTAGGCTTTAGATATTACTGGTTTCATACAAAAATTTAAGGAGCTAAATTACAATGAAACTTTAAATAAAAACACTAAAAAAGGGTTTGTCATCTGAAAGGACATCTTTACTTTTAGCTAAGGGTGTGCTATTTACAAGTAAGAATTTGCAAACTTGACAAAACACAGCATGAGAAAAGCTCTTTATATCACACGTAGTTATATTTGTGCAGAGATGTGCGTGTGCTCCTGTTTGTTTCCTGTATTGACCTTCAGTGTCCTTTGCTGCTCTCTGTTAGAAGCCTCAGAGAACACACACAGACACACTCAGTGTGACGCTGGAGAGAAACGCTGATCTTCTGCATGAGCAGAGATGGTTATGCAATGCTCCCGCCACAGCAGGTGCGACACACTGACAGTGGCATGTTGTGAGAAGTGAGGAAGGAGAGGCGGACAGCCAGGGCTATTTTTAAAGCCACTATCAGAGCCATCAGTGAGGTCGACTCGGATGCAGCATTTTTCTGCGTGCCGGCTGACTTCTAGGAGGGCTCTTTAAGTTTTTTTTCTCTTTCACCACTGCAGTTTCAGTGGCGAGCTTGGATGACGAAAATAAAATGCATATAGATTAATATTTGAAAAGATCTGCACTGCGATGAAAAGGGACATGCAAGGCCAGATCTGTCAGGGCTGGAACACTTTCTAAGTTTTAAATGGTGCCCTGAAAAGAAGGCAAAGTTTATACTGGCTATAATACTTTGCTGCAGACATAATTTTTTTATAGAATGTCACATTACCAATACTCAGAGACTATTTTTCTCTGGGCATATTATCCACCAACAGGATCATTTGGTCATTATTAGGACTATCAAGCATCTGTACACACTGCATTTATCCATCTTCTATCTCCATAGCCGAGAGCAAATCAGGCATCTCACAGAGTGATAAGAATTAAACTCTTCTGTTGTACAGCAGAGCAGCTGATTTACTCCTGAATCTATGTTAAGAGCCTGTAGCAACTCTGAGCATCCAGCATCGAATAACATGATCACTTACTCAGTGGGTGTTTCCGTGCATCATTGGCTCCTCCATCTGAGTCCAGCTTTAGTTAATCTAACCTCGGTTACTTCATGCACAGCGAGCAGGCGACTGTGGCAAAGGACCCAATGCTTTACGCCCAGCGCCGAATTCAATTAACTGCCCAACTGGAAAATGAGTGTTTGGGGAAATAAAGCAAAAAAACAAGGAGGCAAAGAAATGGGGGCATTGCTGTACTGATGTGGTTGTGCACATTTGTTATGATTTGCCAGAGCAAAGAAACCAGCAGTGTAACTGTTTTGCAGCAGAATGTGTTCAGGGCATTTGATTATGCTGTGTAAAGGCATGAGAATGGAAATACCTGTGCTGTACGCTGCAGAACTCAAAACAAAACAAAACAACCATACAACAGAACAATTAAAACAAAAGCATGAAAGATAAATTGACTTAGAGCCTCAAAGCGACAATATGTTTGGTTTAATAATTCTGTTGTATCTCATTAGGGTGTTGTGCATCTAGGGCAAAACTGAAAGAGAGAATTTCAAACAGCACAAATTAATCACCAGATAGGTGACCAAAAGCTACTTCCTGTATATGTTTTTTGATATCTACAGTGTAAGCATGTGATACATTTATCTGTAACAGTTCAGTGAACAAAAATATCTGTATATGTATCTATATTCAGATTTATTGTTCTAGATTGGAATTTGACTATATAATTGGTCTTCCGTCTCTGTTTAATTGTTTCCGGCTGCTAATTACAGTTCGCATTTATATCTTTGTAAGTTTACTTGGCCACAAAACATCCCAAGCACACAATTCAACTTTAGAAAGGAGGAAACGCTTCGCTGAATGTTTTGGTCAAGTGTCTTAAAGTTATGACGACATCCAGATATAAGACTTGGGTGGCATGAACTATTGGATTAGTGAAGTTACATGTTAAAAACTAGAGAATTGAATGGAAAAAGGCCCAGATGAATGTAAATTGAAAAGTGTTTTTCAAATGGCCATTAAAGTTTAGAGGAAATTCAAGCTCTCTTGGACATTTGCTTCTTAGTTTCTCTCTGCAGCATGACATGCAAGGAACCTGCCAGGTTTCAATATCAGATTGTGTGGTGAAAATAACATCTGTGCAATATCAGTCAGGCTCAATGAACTGCAAAACAAATCTTTATAAAGCTGATTACAAGTTCACAGGGCTTTAATAGGTCATTTTCTTCAAGGTTGGAAAATCTGTTAAGTGTAGTCACAACAAACTGTGTAAAGTGTACACCTAAAAAGCCAAAGAAAAAAGCAAAAAATGCTCATCAAAAATACCCCAAGTTTTGTCTTCAAATTGCAGTTTCTTTCAAACAACATTCAAACACAGGAGAGCAATATACTTGTTTGTTATCTGTTCACATGTATATATCTGTGGAGTAAATTAGTAGTTATGTCAGAGCTGAAACCAACAATTATTGTCATTAATAATTAGTCTGATAATTCCAGCCTTTAAATTAAGTTAATAAATCATAAAAACTAGTGAAAATATCCAACGCAATTCTCAAATCCACATCTCCACTGCAGGGCTGGAGAGTTTACTTGGCTGCTCCACTATATAAAATCACTCCAACTTTCGACGGCTTAACACACAGAAGAGTCCTCGAGCTATTAATTAAAGGACACACCTTAGAGACAGTAAACAAGCTTAGTCCTGACAGTTCAGGTGATGTACATTACCACTGCAGGAGACAGTCGACCACAACAGTGGCTGCAGGTGCTTCACTCTCCCTTCCTGTATTGTTCAGCAAGTTTTATCTTGTAGAAAGTCGTTAATGAAACAGGAGTGAAGTCATTTGGCGAAAAGCTGTTGATAGTAACACTAAAACCGAGACTGCGACATGATTCCCCCGTGGACAGTCTGACAGTTGCCACAAGCTGGGGATTCAAAGTTGTAAAGGATGCTCATGAGCAGAAATGCACTCAGAAATCATAACTCTGTCCTTTTTTTTTCTCTTCAGTCTTCTGTGTGTTTTCCTCTTCTAAACCTCAGAGTTTGGAAGGGCAACCAACTGTGGGCTTTTCATTGTAGCCACATGGGACGATAATGCCTCTATTTCATCTGAACACTTCAGAAAATCAGAAAATCTTCCTCACTCTCTCCTTCTTTCTTATCTGTCTTATTGCCCTCATGGTTGACCTAAAGAAAATCTCCCCCTGCCAGAGGAACCATCCTAGCTTGTCCCAAAGCAATTACAAGCCTGGCTATTTCCCACTCTCAGCTAAACATATTGCCAACTGATATTGCATGACTTCCTTCTCCTACCTCTCATACCCGAAGATAACAGTGAAAAGTACACTCATTCTGCAGTGAAATTGTCTGGGGAACTTCTCAAAGACTTTGCTTCTGAAGTTAAGCCTCTGGAAAACCTTCCATTGATTGCGGTTTGAAATTAAGAGCCCTAATTTACAGTCTGTGTGGACAATAAGATGAAAATCAGACCATGCTAGTAATGTGAAAGTTAATAGGACTGCGGCAGTGACTATAACAGCTCTACATACACTTTTGTGCATAAATCTGCTGTTAATTTTTAATTTCCCTCTTGTTCTCGTGGTTGTATAAGTAGCTGAGTCACTGGACTGCATGGAAATTTTATAAAGTCAGACATCATAACATTGATGAAACAGAAGTCTGAACACTGCTGTCACATTAACATAAAGCCAACAGCAGCAGAAACTGAGGTTTAAGAGCACTGTTTTACATTTTCATTTAATCCTGATCCTTCCAAAATTAGTTTTAATGCAGTGCCCTGGTGGCTTCAGGTCAAGTTGTTGACCATGAACCACAGCATCCTCTGTCATGTCTGGCAAAGGACCATTGTTGTATGCTTTTCCCCATCACTGATGTCATATCGCATCTTTTCTCAACTGTATCTATCCTAAAATAGAATTTACAGCCATGCTAACACCTTAGCACGTCTGTGCGGCATTGCTTTGAGGTAAATGCATTAGTGTGCCAATTCTATAAGCTCATAGTGTCATTGCTAACATGCTGCTGTGCAGATAAAAACTTTACCATATTCACACTATCAGCAAGCAGGCTAGCATGCTAATGCTTGTTGTTACTATACACAAAGTAAAACTAAGGCTGCTTGTTTTTGAATGCAAAATGATCACAAAGGTGATTACAGTTAATCCTGATGGTGAGTGTGTACATCAAATTTAATTGCATTTTTTCCACTAGTTGTTAAGAAATTTTTCTTACAAAATGTCAACCAAACCAAATATTCTGTTATATTATTATAAATATTATAAATTATTTTATTATCACTATCTTTAGGTTTTTTTCCTCCTCAAATAAGGTTTGGAAAACCAGAATAATCATTATCACCCTCTGTGTGCTTCTATTTTCAGCCATGCTAACTGCTTAAAACATGAGCAACCAGCAGAATGCTTCACATGTTGTGTGAGAACAGAAGGAATGTCATTTTAGCTTTGCCTTTGCACTGTTAGACAGTTTACAATAGGTGACAAAGGTCTACAATCTTTGAAATAAATGAAGACTGTGATCGAACAAGAGCAGTATTCAGGGCTGCTCAGACTAGTGAGAAGTTTTACTCAAAATCTGACATTGTCTGTGACAAACCTCTTGTTTTGGATCACTTCTGCATAACAGATATCAATCATGCAAGTATTACAGCTCTATTCACAATAATCCTGTCCCATTTGATGGGTTATGGCTACAATCTTTGATATTTTTATGGAAACTAAAAGCCATAACAGATATATGAGGTAGCGGTAGCAGGTTACAGACTCCATATTTTAAAACGGTCATATTCACTGTTAGAAAGAAAAGGAATGTGAAACCTTCAGCACTAATGAGCAATGACAAACACTTTGTTTTTCCGGCTGTTCCCTTGAAAAAAAGAATCAAATTCACACGAAGGTTAGCTGACATTTCCTTTTTTTCATTTTCTCTGGGACTAAACAAAAACACTTTTTTTTTGCTACCCAGTGCTGACTTATTGTTCAGGAAGACAGTTTTCCCCCTGAGGGGGGCAGGGTCAGCCGCTGTGCCAAGCCTGAGACTATGAAAATGGAG
This sequence comes from Acanthurus tractus, assembly GCA_029783725.1. Taxonomy (NCBI): domain Eukaryota; kingdom Metazoa; phylum Chordata; class Actinopteri; order Acanthuriformes; family Acanthuridae; genus Acanthurus; species Acanthurus tractus. Next base: position 4,148,676 of record JAQNCA010000024.1, read on the forward strand.
GTGACAGGATGTTGATGAGGAGGCCCGAAGCATTACCTCCAACCGCCGTGCCCTGGAGTGCTCCACTCTGCCAGCCGGTAATGAACCTGTGACGCTTCTCTCTGCTCACCTGTCACCCAGTCACCCAGTCACCCAGTCATTCTTTACCAACCACATTTTCAACTCCACAGAGAAGCGAAAACACACAGACACATACAGATCGTTCAGTGTTCGGTATTAGCCGATGCTGTGTCTGCACACAACAATAACAACAACAACACATTTCATATGCTGCCTGAGTCAGTCTGATTGTATGAAGTACATGAATTTAAAATAACAGTCGGGAAATATGAAGTCAGTAAAGAGCGCAAAACAGTTGAGGGGGTGAGAGATGAAGTGTAGAAGTGAGAAAAGCGGGGGGGGGGGGACAGCAGAAAAATAAGTACAGGTGTGAGTTGATAGAGGTAGATGAGGTGTGTGTGTGTGAGTGTGTGCTCTTTCTTGTCACCCCTCTGGGCTCCTGTGCCCAGCAGACTGGATCTCTCCCTCTCTTTCCCCATCCTCAATCCCTCAAACCCACTGATGGAGAACATCACCTCAATATGTAAGCCGACAGAGGATTTTCACTCTTACTCTGTCCCTCTTCCTGAATATTCTCTCTCTTTCTCTGGTCGGCTGTTTGGTGAGCCGTAAAACCTTTACTAATTCCTGTAGAATAGCACAGAAAGGAGAAGTCTCTCTAGATGCCCCGGATTGTGGAAGTAAAAGTCATATCCGCTTCCTTGCATTGATAATATTCATGAAACTCTCCTGGTTGCATCATTATTAAAGAAGATTAGCAAATGAGTGAAATTATCTTCACTCATTTGCACACAAACAAGAAGAGACGAGTCACTTATGGCTGGTTTCAATGCTTTTGTACAAGTCATCCAACCCAAATAAGCAAATATTGTCATTGACGTTTAAAATGACTCATTTATGTGTTTTCTGACCCTGCGCCCTCTATCAGCAGAGTGTTTGCTAGTGCAAAAAAATACCTGTAAAACTTAGTTTTTGCCTTTGACCAAACAATCTTTATTCAAGGTTAACATTTTTTCTTTTTGCAATTCTCAAGTAGAACAGTTGGTCGAACATCGTGGGGAAGTTGCAGCCAATGTCTTTGTTCAAGGACTGTTTAAAGATGAACAACCTGACAGCTTCTCAAAAGTGAAGCCAAATTTTCTTCCACTCCAACATCATCACTGCCTCCTTCATGTTAGCAGATGAGAGGCAGGTCAAACTTAATAATAAATGTCAAAAAAATGTCCTCAGCCTGATGGTCTATGTGCAACTGTTAGTTTCTTTTTTATACTAAAAAATAGGGGAATGTAACATCATGATTAACAGCTCACCCTTAAGCTTAATTAAGTTAGATAGCCATATGGGCAGAGCCTTAATACTGACGCTCCGCCCACTGATCACGACTGCACAAACTCTGGCTCCAGATGAAACTACATAAGCTGGCAAGGCCACTTAAAGTGATATTTGTCTTGTTTTTTTTTATAAAGTGGAGTCCATTTTTATTAAAAGTCATCGGTATTTACTGAGAGTGTCTTGGGAAAAGTCTATTTTATTTTATTTCACATCCGTAGTCCAGATGTTTTGCAGTGTATTTTAGAATATTATGTGACTTTCACATTGCAAATAGAAACAACAGTCATTATTTGCATGGCCACAAGATGACCTTTCCAGCATAAACATAAGCACAATGATCATTTTCATCATTTTAGCCACTTTTAAAAAAAATATTTTTTACAAAGACATTCAACAACTTTATTAGAAATCCATCAGTCAAATGGTGATATGAGATGAGGATAAGAGAAGGAAAAGGTGAAGAAAGACCTGCCAAAAAAAAATGTTTTGTTTTGGCACTGATGTTATATTGTGGCTCCTGTCTAATTTATCAATTTTTTATTCCTTCCTTTTGTTCCTTCACCCTTTTAGTCCTACAATGGATGCGGGAGGTGTTGATGGAGGCTTGAAATCCACTACAGCACCATCTTGTGCCATATTTGCTAGGTCTTGCCAACTATTATTGGTGCAGTGAAATCAGACAGATTAATTTAAACCCCTCTCATAAATTTCTCCGGCTCACATATTCTATTTCACTGGGGAATATTTCACATTACAGAACATAAAGAAACTCCATTTTTAATTTCAGTATGACTTTAAAACCTTATGCCATACCAGACGAATGAGATGATTTCTCAAAAAAAAAAATGAAGTGACAACATCAGCCTACATTGTTCAATTATCCATCAGACCTCTGTGTTTCTATATCGAGTAAAATTGAAGAAATCACTAAAAGAAACTAAAATGTAGATTTTCAGTGTTTAATAATACTTCTCCTCACATTTGGCAGCTCAGTTATTTATTTCGTCTGTCCTTTTAACTTCATCGTCTAGACGAGGTCTCTCATGACTGAATAGACTCAGTAATAGACTAGAAATTACACTGACTGGGCCAGATAATCATGTTTTTGCACATTCTACACTTTCATTCTTTTTTATTATAACACCAGACTTTCATATTTTGCTACATTAGAATGAAGGTCTGCTTGGAGCGACATTATTTTATCAGCGTGGTAGCTCCTGGCAGCACTTTCACCCACCATGAAGCGATTGATGGAGGTGTGTGCACAGGGAGCAACTTTTGGCTCAGGTAGAAATATTTGCCTTTCCATAAAGCATTTTGTCCAGACAAAGTGAAATGGAAAATAAATTAACGAACACTCTGTGATGCAAAATACATCTTGGAGGTGATTTAGTTTCGTCTTAAGCACAGTTGAGTTAACTGTCAGCATGATTTACCACAGCACTCGATCTGACCTCCATCAGCTGGGCTAATTGAAACTTATTTCAATTAAAAACATTAGCCATCAATCAAAGAAAATCCACCCAGTAATAAAACTGGTGAAAAACCACTGCAGTATATTAGTGTCTTTGACTGATATTACGTGTTGTAAATATCATTTTACTGTCATAATTTCTTGCACTTTGACATCAAAATTAACATTAATGTCAAAGTGCGCTCTTACTTCTTTGTCAATATTCATATGAGTCAGACTCTGGAATGCAAAAGTGTTGTATAATTCATTGTGACCGCTCTATTACCCACGAAAGCAAACGCATCTGTAGGAATGACAGGGACTGTAGCTCAGGGTCGCAGTGTCTCCCCATGGCAATATGTGGCACTAAAACGGAAAACAATACATGCATTGGGAGGCGGGCCAGGCGGTGGGCTCGGTGGAACCAAAGGTCGATGTCTTTGAATAAATCAGTGAAGGCAATAGCAGGGATGATTGTGTAGGCTGGCGGCCATAGCTATTACTTATCCCCCTGTCAGTGTACCCGGTCCAGTCATTGTGCGCAGGCCAGCAGAGGGTCACGCAGTAGTGCCAGGAACAGCTCAGCAACATAAGAACAAAACATGCTCATGTTCATGTGCAAAATGCATGCTCGTGTACGAGTACAGATGGGATAAAACTGCCCGTTACCACTGTGGATATTAGCAGCAGTCTGTGCGTGTGCGTGTGTGTGTGTGTGTGTGTGTGTGTGAGCAAGAGAGCCAGAGAGTCACGTCAGTTTGCTGCAGTTCCTCCTGACCTTATAAGGCCGCAGCTAATCTGCAGTCAGCCTGTAGTTTCATTAGTCCTGTCATTTGTCACTCCCCTAGCAGCTCTTACTTTCACATATTCATCAATGACTGTCGAACAATAGAGTAGGTGATTTGCAATCATAATGCAATTATGAGGCTGTATTGACGTGATTAAAATTTAATATTCCACTGCAGGACAAGGTTGCAAGTGGTTGTTTTAACAATGTTGACAGCAGAGAAGCCCGGGGAGGATATTGTTGCACTGCTCACTGAATGAAAGGGAAGAAGACACAAGAGAGTAGGGGAGTTAATGAAGGGGCAGATGTACAGATGAGGGGTATTAACCTACAAATAGAAAAGTTGTCTCCTCATATCTTGGCTCCCTCTCAATCTGTGTAAACTGTCCTTCATGAGGATCTGCACCAAGAAGCTGTGAAGTCAAGGTCATTCCTGCAACATCAGAGTGATTCAGGACCAATAAAACCAAAACACTCGAGCGCCGCAGTGCTGAACAGAGAGGCAGAACATGATTTGTTTTCCACTTGGCGATTTTCAAGACCGTTAAAGCTCACTGGACACTGCCATCAATATATAAACCATAGCACTCAAACAGCACTCTGCCGATATGCAGCAGCTGCACCTACAATTCCCCAGTCAGTTTCCTCTTTGCTTTTTTACCTGATTGATTGACCACTGGAGGCAAGTTCAGTGTAACTTTGGTTTGTACATGCAGAACTCTCGTTTGTTATTGTTTCCGTAATGATAATAAATGAAAAAAAACATGTCAATATTGCAGAGTCCCTTTCTTGTAATTTCAATTTTAGCTGAGCTGAAATGGTTGATTCATGATCGACAGACAGAAGAAGAATGTGGATAATCGATAAACTATTTAGTCGTTTACAAAGTAGAATGTAACATTTTTGGTATAAGTTTCACAAATATAGTTGGACTCACCCCTCACTCCTTGAGGGGTGTTTCTTTTCCCAGAGCTGCCCAGGCATTTGATTGGTTCAAGGAAAAGATACTCACAAGCCCCCCAAAAGAGTCACCTTTATGTGACTTAAGTTGCTGAGAGGACTGTGACTGTTGTTTGTGCCAAAGTGTGTACAGTTCTGCAGCAGACGAGCACCAGAAGGCCACGGGGGCTGCAGCTTTGCTGGTTGTTGAAGCAAAATTATGAGTATGGGAGGAGTTTGGGGAGGCTATGGAGAAGAACGTATTTGAAGTTGATGTTAAGGAATGATAGTTTAATCCTCTAAATAATGTGAAGAAACACAGGCCACCATATGTGCAAACACACATGGCTTGCATTCTGCTGCAGTTCTCTGTAAGTCGAAAACTAGAGTTTTAGACTCTGTATGTAAATGTATCACAAACTCATTTTGAAACTTTCAGTACTATTCATCATCCAGCAGAGTTACAGCCTGTCAGTTCGATTGAGACACCCTAAAATAAAACAAAATAAAAAAAAAAAGCGCAATGTCTTCGGTGGCATCATAGCATTATAATAAATGTGCATCCAGTTTCATTCTCTACTATATTGCAAACTTAAAATAGACCCTGCCATCAAATGTTGTCACATCCGTCAAAATAATAACAACTCTGCTCCGCATAGTGACATCTCCATAATACAATACATTACAAAAATACAAAATTCAAATGCTAAAAGCATCCCGAGGACAGATGGTGAGATATTCTGCATGAACTTTTGTTATGACTCGAGCACAATCTATCTTTGTCTCTTTGTTTCCACTATTCCATATTACCTTTTTCTTAATTTTTTCACCAGTTTCACAACTCTTACATCTCCATCATACTAATTTACATTAAATAAATATATTATTTTCTTTATTTATGGAAAATCATTACTGTGATCTGATAAAGGCTTGTTTAACACTGTCATTGTTTACTGGCAAACCAGCAGCTGGCAAACAGAGGTCCTGTGTTTCAGTACTTTTCTTAAATTTTAAATTAACCACCTGTTAATCTGTCCCTAATCTGATTCTTTATATATAATTTATAGTGTTAGACTGCAATGCACAATATTCGTCAACACTTTTCTTAATAAAGTTACGGAGCATGTTGATATCTGGTATATGTCAGCTTTAGAGTGGCCACTGAGATCTTCAGTGTGTTATTGACACACTCATTTTAATCTTGTTTGTTTTGTTTGTCTCTAAGTTGATGTAATCAGCACGTGGAGTTTGGTGGCCTCAGGGTTTGATTTGCTCATCATGGACTCACACAGCCTCCACTAAGAGTCCAGCTGAGACCTTTCTTAAATGTCATTCCCTGTCTTTCCTTTTAATTTCCTGTAACCTCCCTCTGCTCTAATAAATGAAAAAAATAATTAAATGATTAAAAATAGAGAGGTCTACAGTAAAATTACATCCATCTCTGAACGTTCCTCCCTTTAAAAAAGCCATTAAAGATGATTTCTGCTTGAGAAAAGTGTTGTGACAGGTGTTTTTTTTGTAGGAATAGGTGTGATTGTCATGAGAGAACAGGGTCCACCTGACATCACACAAGGGGTTGTTGTTCTGTTGTGGCTCTGATTCATTTAAATTTTTTTTGAAAGATGAAGAGGACGATGTGCTAAAACGCAGGATGCCTCACTTCAAGACGCCATTAGAGAAAATGACAGTGATAACCAGACTTATGCTACACCCTCAGCAAAATTTTAAATTATTTTCCTTTTAAAACTAAACAATAATGAACAGCAGGCTGGATTGCTGGACGGACGACCAAGGCTCTTGAGGAAAAATGTCTGAGCTCCCCTTCAGCTGGTCACGACGAAAGAAAAACAGAGAAGATTTAGTCACACTTTCAACATTTAATGCAACATGGATGGGGACTCACTCATGAGCTTGCTAGCCTTGGTGTATGAACAAATCTCGAGCTCAGATCAGCTAGCAACGCAACAAAAGTCAGGTTTCACAGTTTATGGCACAGATCATCAGTAAATGTAAACATATATGAGGGATTTTGGGATAATTGGATAATTATTTTAAGTCTGTAATTTCTGACAGTGTCCCTAATGGTTGAATAACAATCATTAAGTTGATGCAGTGTGATATTTCGTGAAAATATACTGAAATCCTGCCTGAGTGCAATGCCAATTTACAGGTTGAATAAGTGTTACTTTTTAAAATTAAGATGCAGCCAGTGGTAAAGAGAATGTTAAAAGCAGGACAGGATGACTTTTACTGTGCTCAATGACAAACTTGGATCGTCTCTTTCCCTCTCCAACTGTTGCACAAATCTTCTTCCTTAAGCTCTCTCAGGGGAGGCAGGATTGAAGTAAAAGTCGTGCGTTCTTTACCTCGCTTGTCAAAGGATAGTTTCAAGATTCGGGCTTCGTGATCTGCAGCAAGCTCTCCTCCCACACAAGACACTGACGCGTTTCCTTGACTTTTAAAGGGGACACATCAGTGGCAGCAGACAGTCCTCAGGCCCCCAGTGCAGTGAGGAGGAAGATCAATGATGAGACTAATGATGCTGTGCATTAACTGACTCCTAAAATGGATGGAAGAAGACAGTAAATACTGATAATAAAGTATCACAGAACATCCCAGACGGTCACAGTTATACAGTTAAAAGAAATGTAGCACAAATAATAAATGTAGTTAGAATATTGGAACATATGAATTTGATATAGAATAGAGTTTGCACAATATGGCCAAAAAATGCTGCACTTTCATTTTAGGCTGTTTTGCAGTTGAAGTATAAACAAAAGTGTGCGTACAACTTTGTAGCAACAGTTTGTGTTCGGGATTTGTTGTGTCAGAGGACCTTCCACAAACTGAAGTCCATTAAGAAAAAATTGCATGCACAGAACCCTGAAAAAAAATCATGAAGTTATCATGTTTATATGTCCATATACTTTTGTCCATTTGCCATAGGTGAATGAGAATAACCAGAAAACTGGCAATTTTCCTTCCTTAAACATACATTATGTAACACTTTTACATTAAAATATCCCCCCAAAAAAACTTTTTTCAATACTTAATGATATTTTTGTTGTATATTTTGGGGATTTTATACTAATCTTATCCCAAATGTCCCCAACAATGTTCATATTCTAATGAAATCTTATTTTATTCAATGTAAGGGTGCAGTTCATTTTGTTTACTGTCACAAACATCTGGGGTATCACCAATCAGAGACTGAGGAAGGAAGCTGGCAAACAAGACTAAGTGTTGCATGAATAAAACTTAAATACATCTCTTCTATCTCTTCTATAAAGACTGATATAAAGACTGATGACTGAGTCAGTCAGATAGCTTGTCAGTGGCACTGAAAACTGCGATTCTAAACCCCACGATCCCGAACTACTTCATGATGTCATCAAACTAGGTCTTTTGTTGCGCCTTGACTTTCCCAGAAGTGACCTGTAGCTTGAAGAACCGATGATGCAATTCCATTGAAGCATCTTTGAAATGAAGAGGTGATGATTGATACGCTTACATATGTGCGTCACTGACACTTACACGTTCATACACACATGCATGAAGATTCTTGCTCATTGACAGATTTACAGACAGACAGGTGAGATCAAAGCCGAAGCAGCTGGTGGTCGACCTCCTCTGGAGACAGACAGATGGCACGCCATTAATTAAGCAAAAACCACAGTGGACTCAGCCCACCTGAGATTAACCGTCTCCCTGCTGCCCTTAAATAGAGACTTCTGTGAGGAAACTCTGAGGATCTCTCTCATACACACACACACACACACACACACACA
>JAQNCA010000024.1:4157134-4171379 GCA_029783725.1 Acanthurus tractus
CACACAAAATATATGGGATCACAGGGCATCAACACCAATACACTGAGCACCAAAAGACATTAAGTGTTTTTATCCAATTGTGAAGCATATTAGCCACTTGCAATTCAAATCTCATTGCCGAAAATAAAGCAAGAAAATTTAAAAAGCCTGGCCAAGAAAGAATTGACTGATAACCGAATAAATGAATTAAATCATTTTGTTAATGTCGTGCCTCTGTTTAAGCATGAAATGTTAAATATGCTTGAAAGCAGTCCAAGCCCCAAAGTAATTATCATTTTGGATTCCAAAGAAATGTTTTAATATCCATCTTTGAAATTAGAAGCACTTAAAATTTTTAAAGTCACCCCATACGCTGTCTCATCTGTTTCAGCCAATGAGGTGTGAGCGGTCGTGTGTGCCTCTTTTTTCGCGGGTGGTAATTTTATTCCCATTTACAAGTAATGACACTAATTCTGGGGAATGTTATATTACGGAAACAATACAAGCACACAAAATAGTTTTACCATTAAGTAACTGCATGCATGAACGCTGTGTGCCTCAGTTCACTTTGTCATAACAGAGAAATTTGAATTTCAGCTACACACGGTTGTGGTTTCAAACTTAAACTGTACACTATTTAAAATCAAAGTCCTCAATGTTCAGAAGAGCATTTGTATGATAATTTAAAAAATTACCGTAAGCTTTCTCCAACATAATTTAGACATAAATAAACAGCTGCTACTGTTGCTGCCACAGTTTGGTATTCAAACTGGTAAGATAGCATGTTTTGAATGCAGCTCATCAGTTTTAAACCTTTAATAGTGTTTTGGAAACAGAGCAAAGGCTGCCATCAAGTTCAGCAAGATAACTCGAGCTGCTCTGCTGCGCATGAGAAACTTTGCTCCAGCGTGCTTTAGATTAGGGCTGCTGGGAAATACCAGCATTTGACACACATTTCTAAATCACTTTACTTATCTTGATTACTAAATATTATTTTATTATATGTAACTTGTTATGGATTATTGGATGTAAACCTCATATAACGACATTATATGCATTCCTTTCCAAAACTAAAGCTCATATAAGGTCATAACATGTGCAACACATATTGACTAACATAACTAATTACTGTGGCTGGATTTATGAAGCCTGTCTGGGTATAAATATTTGACTTTTCAAGCCACATAAAAATTAAAGCAGGAACAGCGTTGCATAAATTCCAGTTGCATGAATGAATGCAGTAAAAATAAAAAGGGCCTGTGAAGTGATAAGTACTTGAACTGTGAAGTTCCTTCTCTAACAGCTCCAATACGCTCAATTTGCTTTTTTCACAAGACGTCTGATAAGCCTCATTATTTATTTCCTCATTTCCCATCTTCACCAAACAGCGTCTCTTTCAGGCCGTGTAGATGTGTTAATTTCTTCCGTATCCTTTTGACATGACCTCCACATCACGCGTCCTGTGGGGACGAGGCCTTGGTGAACAGCAAAACTTATGCCGACTTTCTTACTTTAGAGAACAATTGATGAAAAGTCACATTTGAATGCATTGTAAGTAGACTGCTCTGATTCTACCAGGACTTAATTAAAAAATCTCAAGCATGGCAGAAAATATCAGAGAGGGCTGGACTACCAGTTTAAAGAACTAATGTTATCATCATTTTCATTCTGCTGTTGTCCACTGCGTCTCTGTTAGCTGTTTTGTGCTGCTTTTTATTCAGCACACTATCTTGCATTAACTACTCACTCTTCATCCTCAGTCTGAAACTACCACCAGAGCCTTAGTTTACAACTAAGCTTGAATTTTTTCTAAACAAGCTTCTTTGTATTTGTACGAGTTTGTGCTGATGATGTTCATAAAGCATATCATGAGCCTCCACTCCACCCAGCATCCACCTGTTGGCTCTGATTCTCCTGTAGTTTATCATTGACTCTCCTCTGTGTCATTTATCCTGTGTATAATATTTTTTGTTACTAAAAGTTCTTTTGAAAAACTTGATAGATTTACCAAACTCAGAAACTTAAAAACATCTATTGTCATATAGTTGAAAAAGTAAGAGAACGTCTTTTTTGTTGGGTCACTGTTATCTTTAGCTTCCTGTGGCCATATATTACTGGCAGCTAATGTCTGCTCTGTGCATGCTTCAGTCTATCAGCCTCCCTGCTGGAGGAGAGAGCTGCAATGAGCCCCCCTACCTGCTCAGAAGCTCCTGCCGTGGAGTCCCCACAGAGCCAGCCAGTCGACTTCCCCTCGGTTACCTACCAGTGCCTGTCTTCTCACGTCAGCTCAGAACTGTGTAGCCCAGCTTGAAAGCTTTATCCCTCGATTCCCAATAAGAGGAAGCCTGTTTCGTGCTTGTGTGTGTTCGTCTCTCAGGTTGGTGCACTGAGCTCCTCTCAAGCGGTAAACAATGCGTCAGGTGGTGCTGGTTCTGGATGCAGTCAGTCTGGAGTTGATGTGAGAGCAAAGGCTGTGACATGACTGAGCTGCTGTTCTAAAACCTCTGAAAATAATGTTTTTTGACACTGTCGTATTTAAAAACTGAAAACATCTGCTCCACATCAAGATGTTTTGTTTTCTATTTTTAAGCTCTGACGGACTGAGGAATAATATCAACCAAATAAAATATGGTAATTTCAGCATCTGAATCATGAATTTACAAACTGATCTCGTGAAAATGTTGTTTATATTTAACTCACCGTGTAACAGCCAATTATTGTCCATCATTTGGAATCCGTCTTGGAATCCGAATCAAATCAAGTCGATGATTTGAGCCGTCTGAAACTCTCTGATTGCAGGCACTTAATAAAACACTTCAAGATAATGGCGACTTAGTCAATGAAGCAACGTGAGAGAGAGACAGGAGAAAGGAGGGAAAGAGTAAAAAAAAAAGACAGAAATAAAACCCCGGCAGCAAATGAACTTTTTAACTGAACAGTAATTAGTTCTGCTGATCTAAGTCCCCATTGCCTTGACAGGGTGGGCCATGCACATTGATTTTGCCAGAAGATGTAGCGAGAGCCCCCACAGGCAGACTGGCTCTGAGCGCTGCTGGTCTTGTCATCGCCATCATATCACAAGTGTCCCCACAGTCCCTGTCCAATTAGAAGCCACTGTGGGCCCGGACCTCAAACAGCAACGTAGCAGAACCTGAGGCTGAAATAAGTGAAGGAAAAATATTGTATTAAGTTAAGTAACTCATATTGCTTTTTTTAAAATATTTGGCCCCACCTTTTTTTAAAATTGAAGTTCAGTCAGTGACATTTACATCAAGGAGTTGTGCATTAACAGCACAGCTGGATTCGTAGAGGAAGAGACGGCTGTCAGAGAGTCCAAGCAGCAAGGAGGGTTTTGCTAGAAAACCTAATCCTTTCTTTAATAATCACATTATGTACACAAACATCAAGAGTCAAAAATACCCAAAACTCAGCACATAAGGACGCAGAGGCAAACACTGTTGGCATGAAGGAATTACAAGAGAACTCAGGAGGAAGTTTCAGGTTGTAAACTCTGCCGTGTAAATCTGCATAAATATAACTGAATGTTTTTAATCAGCTGGTAACCAAACAGATGATGAGTGACTGAGTGAGTGATGGTGAAGCATGAATGAAGCAGCTGGAGCTTATCCCCAAAAAATCTCAAGAAAAAATCAAATCCCTTATAAATTCACTGTATAATTTCACTTGTGATTAAATAAATAAATATACAAATGGGCATTCGAGAAGCCAATGCCAGAAAATACTTTTGAAAAAGTCTGTAATGTTGAAAACTTGCTTGTCATTGAAGTAATTGATTGAAAGTCAAAGTCACTGATTCAGTTATGAGTCCGAGACATTCATCACCAAGGAGAGCCAGTGCCTCTCCTTGGTGATGAATGTTTTAGTTAATTAATTATTTTGTTTAATTTAATTTGATTTTGAAAAGTATGATTATTAGTAACAGAGTTTGTGAAGTTTTTGAACAAAGAGTCAGTTTAAACAAAAATGAATATAAACCTTTCCTTGAAAACTGTAGTCTCCATTTCTGTAGAATTGCACTTGCATACTGGCTTCTAATTTACTCCTACACATGAAGACAAATTGAACTGCTGTGCATGAAAATTTGGTTACTTGAAAAAAAAGGTTACACTGACTGTGACTTGAAAGTAACAAGGAGAACTTTTTTCATATAATAAGCCCCAAATTACATTGTTCTTTCCAAGAGCTGTTCTCCCAAGAAAGTACAGTCACATATTGGTTCCTTTTTAGCAATGATGAATGCTAAATAAATAAAAAAAATAACCTAAAGAGGGAAACTAAAGTAGACATAGCAGCAGTAAAACTAAAAAACTCAAAGCCCAATGTGTTGTATATTCTGTGCACAAATACAGAGGTGTAGACATACGTCTAATCTAGTGGGCAAACACTCTCACATGGCCTGACCTTTTCTGTTAAGTCTCAGTCATTCACATTCCTGTGCTAAATGTCACCAAATGTCACAACAAGGCCTCAGTATTCCAGCTCCTCAAGTCACAGGCAGGGATGTGAAATATGATTATAGACAATAAAGGTCTGATATAGTATCATCACAGGCTTCTTCTGCGATCTGTCTCACTGCTGTAGACGATATTAGCAGCAAAACTGTCACATTGCTTTAAAGTAAAACTGCGGTTTAGCCAATTAGGATGCTGAGAGCTGTGGGGAGATGTTTAAAGAATCAATAGCAAGCTAATTTCATGCAGGGCACAAAGCATGGAGCCAAGCCTGGTGATTATGTTAGAGAACACTAAGGTAAATAAGAGTGTTTACTCGTGTATTTTTTACACCTCAAAACCCAAATTCCTGGCCAAGAACACTGCGGCATTATACACTCTTAATTGAAAGACTTGACAAATAGGGTGACCACATTCAAAAGCTTAGCATTGATTCACAGGGAACAAGAATGGGACTGAAGCTTCGCTGCAAATCAGCGTTTCATAGAGACCATTATCAAGGAAAAGGTCTTAAGTTCAGAGTGAGAATCTTGCAGTCTATTCACAGTCAAGTCAGGTTTGCTGCTCAGTCTCTCGATGAGACCTTGGCTCCACAGCCTCAGATGTTTTCACACTCCAAGACCAGCCAAGAATCTCAAGTGGTCATGAAATGCATTTTGATTGACAGTGTTTTGTCACTCCATCACTTCCCATTTTAAACTTCAAAACAAGGAGGAGAAACATGTCAGGGTGGCTGGAAAGAACCTTGGTGCTGAAATGTAGGACAAGAGCATTTAAAGTTTACAAATGTAACATTGTTCACCTTCAGAGTGCTGCTTGCCTCTGTTGTCATGCTCACTGCTTCGAATGAGTGGGTTAAATGCAGATACCCAGTTTGCTAATTGAACTCAGTATAATTGTTTGCTTGTTTCCAATTAGAAATTTTTCTTATTATTAGTAGTAGTTGATTAGTCAGTGGTAATTACCGTGTTTTAGGTTCATGTAGTAAAATCTTGGGGACAAAATGACAGAAAAAAACAAAATCCTTATTCCGAACGTAACAAAAGTTATCAGGCAAGTTTTCCCCGTAGCATTAAAAGATGTGTGAGAATCAAGTTTAATACGAGAGTTTGTCAAAGAAACTAACACAGCTCCATAGAGACTAAATATGTGGTGTCTGAACTGCCAGAACATAGATTTCCACGTCCTTTATCCATCAAGGCGAAAGAAGTTTCATACTTGAAAAATGTTTCCCTGCTGAAAATAGCTCAGGAGTTCTCCAGCATCGCAGGGAGCTGTTGATGGTCCCGTTCCTTATTATATACTAGAGAAGAAAATTATTTTATGTCATGTGTCAAGTGTTGTGGTTTGTTTTGTCCACCCTGTGAACCACAACTGTGGCACGACAATAATATTCCCTCTGCAACTTCTCGGTAAACACAGTAATTGTGTGTTTTTCAGGCTGCATTGCTAAATTGTACTTAATTGTTTTGATGGCTTCTCAGATGCTGTAATCTGCTATTTTATTTGTAAAACGTGATAGAAAACTGAATATCTTTAGTTTTTTGGACCATCAGTCACACAAAATAAGCAATTTAAAGGCAACACATTTAGAAATGGGGACTTGTAATTGGCTTTTTTATTAGTTTCTGATGTGTTATATAACAAATGACTATTAAGATTATTCAAGTTAATAAGCTGATTAAATAATTAGTCTGCTCATTAACCACGCATTATTGCCTATAATATGACTGTATGGTGAGGCATTAAAACCCAGACCTCAATACACAACACTACGTAAAAAAGTGCATTTGCGTACTTTTGGTCATATAATCAATGGACATTTTTCTGATGAGGTGAAGACCATCCCCCTTTTTAGCAAAACAACCTAAATGCATCCAACTTGTTAACTTGTAATCTCCCCTCTTCATCCCATCGTAACAGAGAGAGGAGCAATGGGGTTTATTCACTGAAAATGTTAGGGTAGTCCGTCTGACTTATTGATCTTTTATCCGACTGTGGTTTGTGCAAGTTAGAAATCTATGACCGACCGCGGCTCTGAAACATCAGTAGTCTAACGGTGCTGTGTATTGAGAAATCTATGGCACTGTCTGTGGTCCTGAAACATGAGATGGATCAGAAATTGCAACTGTTTCTCAGTCCTGCCCTTATGTCAGTCTAATCTTGGATCAATATTTTTCTCTTATATACTATAATGCTTTAACATACATCGTAGTCTGTAAACTCTGTAAAGTCCAGTCTTTGCTGTGCAACATACTTAAATAAAGGCTGATCAAACTATAGGATTTTCAGATCTCAACAGATCTTTGAAAAGTGGATGAAAACAAACACAACAAGAGATTTGTCAATTTTTTAAACTTTAATCTCAAGAACACACACACACACCAGATGATCAGTGAAGGGACGGGACCACACACTTTTGTTTATAATGAATGACTGCAGAGTAATGATTCAAGAGCTGTGGGAGCTCACAGAAACTCAGGTGATCAAATGTGACTTGGAAGAAAACAAACATGGAGGCGGCGTGTCTGTTGAACTTGTGTGTGCTACATCCTGAGTAACATAAAAAAAAGCACTTTCATACATATTATACTTTATATATATTTATTTTAGTCTATTTAGCCTTTCGTAATGTTTTGTTCTCACATTTATTGCAGTTGGAAGGAGTCTCAGTTTATTAATGGTGTTCTTTCTCACCAGAGTTTGGCCCTCATGCAGCCACTAATGGCTGTGTGTGTGTGTGTGTGTGTGTGTGTGTGTGTGTGCTTAGAAATGTCATCCAGGAGGCTGAATGAAAATTACATCCGGCTGTAATTATGAAAAATGGCAGCGTGTTCGTCCTGAAGTGAGGCGTCATTACAGGCTTGAGTCTGTGAGACAGAGCGAGAGATGAGAGAATGAACAGGAGAGGGACAGGAGAGGAGAGCGAGGAGAGAGACGGAGGTAAATGTGAATCCATTATATGAAGAGTGTGGCATTATTAGCTGCTGTGGCTTAGGTGCAGGCCATTATGTTTCCAGCCACTTGGAAAATATGAAACTAAATGCTGGAGGAATCAAACATGAGATGCCGCGCTGCCTAACAGCAGAAAACCTGATGAAAACACACAGAGAAACAGAGAGAAGATGTTATACTCCCAGAGCTGTTGATGTCGGGTCACCTAAAAGTGTTGAGAGACTTGTAGGTTTCGTGATGAGAAGAGCAGCTACTGTTTCAATACTGTCATCCGTCTTGAGGGGAAGGTCACGCCAACGCTCCCAGAATTCAGAGCAAAGGCCTCTGGATTTTCAGTTTATTTAAATTTGACTTTGATCAGGTCTTCTGAGTCGGCCCACAGCCAGGATTCAGAGAGCTGAGCTGTGCTCACTGTTACTGTTACTGTTGCTACACATTGTAAGCCTTTAAAAAAAACAAACAGCATTTGATTTCTGACTGACAGAAACAAAATCAGGCTCCCATTTTAACTAAGCAGCCATTTGTTTTTCTGGAAAATAAACTAATGCAAATAGACTCCATAAGCTGTAGACAGATAAAAAAATCAAGCTAATTATAGTAACAAGTTGGTTAAAAAAATGTTTGCGGGAGGTTTGTTTTCCAATTTAATCTTTTTTTAATTACTAGAACAGTGTATAAACTAATGAAAAAAATAGAAAAGACAAGATTAAAAGCAATAAATCTAAAAGCTATAAGACAAAGAGCCCAAAAAAAAAAAGGTCTAAGAAAGTCAGATGGCTGTTTCCTCTCAGGTAGAGAGCGCCCCTTAAAAAAGGGGCAGGGCCACTTTAATCACCTGATCAGGTTCATCTTAAAGAGAGAGAGGAAAGTGTGCAACACCCCATAAAGTGTAAAAATATCCATAGTCTTTAAAGTAACACTGGATAGCTACTATAAGTAATAAGCTAGTAAAGTACTCTGGCTACTAATGTTTGTAGCTCACTTAAGAGCAGACAAACATGCTGTTTAATCCATTCCTCACACTTTTCTCGTGTATATTTGTTGAAAGGACACAACACTTAAAAAAGACATAACCCTTCAAAATGAATGTGGAGTACAACTCTTAATGCGGTCTCAGATAGAAAGCCGGACAGATAGACAGAAGCAGAAATACGTCCCTATCCATCACAGATATCATTACCTCAAGGTCATTTGCCACCTGTCAAAGGAAATTGCCTTCTTATTATTAGCACACCATCACTTTCTCTACTTGGAAAATTTCTCATAATGTATTGATGATCATTTTTCAAATCGCTCATTATTTTCATAATACCAAATTAGGTTTTATAACTTCCCATTAACCAGAGTGAATGAATTATACTTAGGAGAACTGCCACTTCAGAGAAATTTGTCAGGTAAGGAAAAGCTCCAGAAAGAAAAAAAAAAAAATCCTCCCAAAGTTTGAGATCTAATGTGCAGGAAGAGCTTGTATGTACTCAATGCCCTGGTGGATCCATTTGAATCACAAATAACATCATAAATTTGCAGAGCGCCAGGAAGCCAGGGATACACAATGAACCATTGACTGTGAGCTAAAATCCCTGAGAGAACATTTGCATCTCAATAAAAAGCCCTTACATAGCAGGTTAGGGCCTCTGTCTATCCCAGCATGCAAAACATCAAATGATAAACTGTTGACAAATAATTTGTTGACTAGGGCAGCAATTACTGAGACATATGCTCATAAACCCCTCACAGAATGCTACATGCCTACATCATTACAGCTTTAATCTCTCTTGTATGATTTTTTTTTCCACAGCCTCACTTTAGACAGACGAGGTATATTTGCCCAATTTACATGACAACAAATCTGAGTATTGGGAAATAGAATAAACATTATGATAGCAGTCTACAGGGGCTCTGATTTCTTTCAGCTCTGTAATGAAAGAGTAAAGAAAATGGGGAGAGGCAAAAACTTCAGCACGCTTTCTTACTGCGTGCCTACTCATGTTTGTAATAAAAAAAATTCTAAAGAAATATATTACTGGTGCAAAAAAACTTCAGAGTGCAAGTGAATAATGATTTAATCAAACTTTATAATTAAATTTTTGGGTCTGTCCCATCTTTCTTTCTTTCTCTCTGGTTTATTTATGAGTTCAGGCTTGTTTTATACCAAATTGTTTCTTATTTGCCATTATAAATATTTCTTATGTTTATTTTTTCTTTTGTAACTTTTGAAGTCCAGATGTTTGTCCTAAGTTAATTTGTGTGTTAATCCAAAAAAACTAAAAACTGCTCTCCCAGGAGCTGATCAGGATCCCACAGTCAAATATTATTAGCATGTGCAAAAAAAACACACATCACATTTCAAGACATGATTAATCATGAAGAACCTGTGTGGAATGTGATCATAATTTTGCCCACAGCAACAATATTTCTCATTGGAATGAGCAAAATGGGTGTGTGCCAATGATAAAATATTAATATGTGAGGAGAGGTATAGCTTCTCTCAAAGGAAACTCTCAGCACATGCTTCAGGGGCTTCATTTCAACGCCTGCCACCGCCATTGATTTAAGGCCCGGTGTCAGCAGAAGCCTCATTTAGGAGAGTCATCCGTCTCGCCTGCCTGGTCCCGCTAAGAGGTTATTTAGCTGCCCGCCGCTTAGTAGCAGTAGAGAGAGGCTACACCAGAACACCACCCCTTATATGTTTGTGTTTGCTATTGATTACCGTGGCTTGTTTGTGCAGAGTTGTTTTGCTGATGCGTCCGTCCCTGGTGTCAGGAGGGGGAGCGGAACACAAGATGCGACGGCGGGGTCTGATTGGATAATCAGCATTAAAGGGTAAACACACTGATGATGGCACCTATGTGCACGGGTTGAGCTTCTGATGAGGTCCAGAGCGAATGCAACACAGCTTGATGGTGTGAGCTCATTACCACTGTAATCCACAGCCGAGCTTTACGATTACTTAAGATGCGAGAAAGGCATCGTTGGATACTTAGAAGGATCATGTTAAATTATGCAGGAAGTAAAACAGAAAATCCAGAGCCGGAACAGGAGGACGTTAGTGTCCTGTAGCACAAGGAAAGAAACCATTCTCCCCCTTTTAAATAATAAACAAATGTACGCTGACTGCCATTATACACTGAATGCTAATGAATTCAAATTTAAAGTCTTTAAAACATATTTCTCAGAAGACAGAAGAGGATGTTCTCACCGTTCATTTCATAAATTACTGCTTCATATGTTAATGCGTCTTTTGTTGTGCAAAGAGGAAAAGCTAACAAACAGTTTACAAACTCAGCAGGAAACTATACACATGAAATACACATAAAATACATATGAAACAGTTAGATTCTTTACTGTGTATGACCTCATGCTCCTAATTACATCTTCACTCTGTCCTTCAAAACAATAACAAGATAAGCAATTACTTGGATGTAGCTTCAGAACTAACAATAACTATTTCATATATAAATACATAACATTTCATAAATCATGTGTTGTTTGCCTCAGAATTGTTCCTGTGTTCAGTAAATAGACAGCATTGAGTCTTGTTGGGATTTCATAGAATCTTACAGTGTTAATTTGATATTTTTGCTTTTTTATTCCAAGAGTTAGATGATTAGATTGGTAACACTCATGTCTGTGAGTTAAATCTGGAGCCAGAAAAATCATGTGTTTAGTCTAAATTAGCACAAAGTGTTAAGGCAGGGGTAAACAGTTAGATTGGCACTCTCCAAAATTCAAAACCAGGCTCGCTAACACCTCTCAAGCTCCCTAATTAGCACATTGTATCTCATTTGTTTACTTGTGCATAAAAAGATAAAAACCACAATTTGTGGCTTTAGGAGTTACATGCTGGAGCTTTTTCTTGACAAACATTCAACCAGTGCATGTGTGCAATATCCCAAACTACAGTGTTGGTTGCCATTAGTCAGGTTTCTGTTTTGGGCTCTGTGAACGTGCACTGAAGCCAAATCCGGCAACTTGTTTGTGTTGGGATTGAACACAGATATGAGATATTAATTAGTGAGCTTTAAAGCTGTTACAGGTGTTTATAAAGTATTATTTCCCCCGAGGCACCCGTCTTCCCAAGTCTTTCCAAGTAAAGAGACTTGGGACTTAGTTGTGACTTGTACAACATCAGCTTGGTTTCAAACCAGGAGTTAGAGTTCTGCATGTAAATTCATGCTCATGAACTCATGCATGCACAATTCTTCTATTAGCTAATCATGCTGTTGAAAGGAAGATTTTAACCCCCTTACTACTACATCCCATTACTACCTCAGAGGCATCCATCAGCAGTCATGTGTAAAGTAATTAAAGACACAACAGCAGAGCAGCACAACTGCAGGATGGAGCCAGATATCTAAAGAGTGGAATGAAGGTACAGTGTTTTTGAAAGTTTAATACCATTCAGTTCCTGAGTTTCTTTATTTAGAAGATAATGTTATTATTGTCAACCAGTGGCCATGTTTCCATTTCATTGTCAAGCGAATTTGAAGCAAACTTTTGCAAATTTTCTGAAAAATAAAGACTGTGAGTTAAGAGTGTTTCCAACTGCTGGTTTGGAGGGAACAAACTGGGCCACGCAAACTTTGGGTTTGTCAAAAGTTTTGTCAAAACGTTATTCAAGACTGAGACAAAATACCTTTATTCCCCTTCATCTTCTCCTTCATCGTCATTTCTTTCTTCTTCTTCCTCTTCATCTTCCGCTCTACCTCCAATCTTCTCTCTCTCCTTCCTCATCATTTTTCCTTTTCTTCTTTTTCTTCACCTTTATCACCACCTTCCTGTTCTCCTCCTTTATGTTTTTTCTCCCATTTTCCTCTTTTCCCACCTAATCCTCCTTCTTTCCTGTTTTATCTGCTTCATTTGGTTCTTGGCACATTTTCTTCTTCTTGGTTCCTTTAGTCTGTCTTTCCCATATTTCATCAACAGCCCTCAGAGCAAGAAATGTTTATTTTACAGTACTATAGAACAGAAAAAACAATCAAACCAGTGAAGATTGTTTTTATATGGAAAAAATCCCATTAACTCTCAGTAAATAATAAAAATTTGTTGGTCAATTGACTAATTGCCTCATCACTGTCTGCATGCAGTTCATGCTGGCATGGTATTTATTGAGTGGTTAGCATAATAATTAGTGTGCAGCTGAGACACAGCTGCTGCATCAGGATCATTCACTTGTCACCTCTCTGCAAAAATATCGAATTGCAAGATTATTTGCCTCAATAACACAGTGTTTAGCTATTAAATTGATCGCGGTTCAGTCTGTTTTTGGACGGAAGGAGATATTTTTGGCAAACAAGCTGCTGAATTGCTGAAAGCTACCTAAACTGTTCACAAAAACTCCATCTGTTATTTTAGCTTCCATAGAGTATTAGGAAGTAAATGTAGAGCCCCTGTGGAGCTGCTGAGGTTTGTAGTTCAAGCAGCTTGTTGTAATGACCCTCTTCGCTTTGCCCCATCAGCTATAGAATCTAATCAAGGACTAATCCATCCCCCAACATCCTGAAGGAACAGGTGTACATTCATCTGTTAGGGAAATTAAGCCTCTTGTTAAAACCCCTGCTGTATTTATCTTTTAATTAAATCCTGATAGATAGTTCTCTACATTAATATCACATGTGCAGAGCATGTGTGCTTCAGGTACTAAACCTCTGTGTCCTTGTTTAGCAGGGATAAGAGGTGTCCTATTGTGGTACAATTCCTACAAAGCATGGATTTAACAGGCTTTTCTGGTTTGAGAGGCTCTGTAGCTGCTTGGACGCAGACTCGCTGTTTTGACAAAGACATTTTTTTTTCTGTCTCATTTTGGCAAACAAGTCCGTCCTTGTTGCACATGCACAATGCCAGTACCCTGATGAACACGGTGCTCTTTGGTAGAGGGGAAACAAGGTAGTATCTTTTGATCAGCTAATCACTTTCTTTGCCAAATATAAATAAGCTAATATGATTAGATATTTGAATGCAGAACACAGCAAACCAACAATAGAGCTATTAGTTAATTTCAAGAAGAGATAAATGAATAAAATCCTTCAGTAATCCTCGTGATAAGGTTTGTAGAATTTTAATGAAATTTCAATTGTATATTAAATCACTGAGCAAGGATGTTCATTTTGCTTATACAGAAAATAAATACCTGAATTAGCAAGGTCATCATCAGAATGAGTAAGTGCTGCATCGATCTGAGTAATTTCGACATTTGCTCATTTGTAGATCCAATTGTTAAAATGAGATCTGTAGGTCAAGGATCGGTCTTGTTGCATTTTAATTTTTCATATCAATGATTTAAACACAGATTTGTTGTTCACAGTGTATTATCAGGGAAAATAGGGTTTGGAAGCATATTGGTTTACTGTAAAGATAAGATTTTAACGTGTCATGGATGCAGGATGTGTAACTGGAAACATCACTGAATGACCTTAACTCTGTCTGACACTTTGGTATTTGACCAAAAAACCTGTAAATCTGGTGACTTAGCATTTATTAGTATAATGCAAATATTCCTATGCTAACATGCTGAAGTAAGACAGTGAACACAGGAAACGTTTCATCTTTTTAAGATCAGCATGTTAGCATGGTAATGAGGTTGTTCGCTTGCTATTGTTAGCATTTAGCTCAACAACAAGGCTAGTTGAGTCTTGTTTGAACATTTATGCACATAAATTAACAGAATTACTTGTTTAGTGCAATTTTTTGCCCCAAAATGTTGCATGTTCGTAAACTGGTGGTAAGATTTCGTTACTTATTACATCAGATTACTTTTTTTTTAAAAAAGAGATGCAAATTCTAAAAATGAAAAGAGTGAAGTTTCAGTGTCCTGGTATTGTCCCTGTTAGCTTACTGTC
>JAQNCA010000024.1:4172191-4187759 GCA_029783725.1 Acanthurus tractus
AAAAAAGAGATGCAAATTCTAAAAATGAAAAGAGTGAAGTTTCAGTGTCCTGGTATTGTCCCTGTTAGCTTACTGTCGCAGCTTATTGGGACACTTGAATGAATCAGAAACATTTTCAATGTCATTGGTAACATTTGTGCTTTTCCGGATATGACTAGTCAAAATGTCTGCTGCGATAAAAAGCTGATGACTCAACAAAAGCTGGTTTCAGAAAGTCAGAGAAAAAGAACTTTAAGTGGCTTGATCTTTCACTAAACAGCAAAGTCATACTTCAAACCTAATAAAAACAAGAACTGCCTCATATTTACACTCAGCAATGTTCCATGTGGAGCCGGCGCAGCAGACACAAGCTGACTTTGTTTTCTGCGGCTCTGCTCTGGAGGCGGATGTGGTTTGTGGTGGACAAGCCATAGCCTGCGACTTCCACTGATGGATCATGGGATAATAAGATTAATGTGGAGGAAAAGTGGCAGTTATGGGGTTAGCATGAGAGAGAGGATGATCTGTGGATGGAGGAGAAATCTTGTGATCTTTGTTGTCCCTTGTTTTCAAGCATCAAGTCTGCAGTACCTTAACTAAACAAAAACAACAATAAAACACGGCATTAAATTTGCTTCAGAGAAGACAGAAATTGTCATGGATGTAAGTCTTGCTGTGAAATAAAGAGCTGTGACTCATTAGTCCATGTGGGACCAATGTTTTCCAAATCTATGAATATTTTATACTTTCAGCACTTGCTCAGTAAGAAAAAGTGTAAATTGAATGACTGTTATTAGGGATGTGTAATAAAGTACTTACAGAGCATGAAGTTTCTTCCACTTTCAAGAGATTGTTA
Organism: Acanthurus tractus; assembly: GCA_029783725.1. NCBI lineage: Eukaryota > Metazoa > Chordata > Actinopteri > Acanthuriformes > Acanthuridae > Acanthurus > Acanthurus tractus. Next base: position 4,173,027 of record JAQNCA010000024.1, read on the forward strand.
CCACCACTCTAACGTTATTAGATGGTTGGACATTTACAGTGGATATGGAAATAGTTCACAATTAAAGTACTGAGGGAATAAATGAATTGGGTATGAAATTGTTCTGCAGTATATCAAAAGAATTGCTTTCAACTTGGAAGGGAGCCTCGGGAGCCCCCCCACACCCACCCGCTCCCGCCTTTTTATATATATATACTCAAAGATATGAAATAATGGCATATTTCATTTTTCGCTGCAACAGACAGGAAGTGGGAAACAAGCGAGGGGAGGGAAATGGAAAACAAAGAAGGGAATCAAGGACGGTAAAAATGCATCCACTGTGTATGAGGGAAAAAAAAAGGGCTGACAGAGGAAATGCTTTGCTCATTAAAACAGATGTATCTCTGTATCAGACATGGCCGCCTTATGTGATTTGTAGAACAGTGTTTCTGTTGCTCACTCTCTCCGATGATGAATGTTCAGCTTTGACTGGCTCAGTTCCTGGCTCTCATATATTCCATTACATTTAAGTTGCGGAGCTAAGCATCTGTTTCTTTAGAAAAAAATAAAACAGGGATGTTTGAAAAACACAAACCATTTTTTTTTCGGTTTGCATTTTTTTTTCATTTCCAGAATCCAAATGATAAAAAAAAAAGCTGATAAGACAAAAGCCCAGATTATATGGTTTTGTGGAGTTTGCTTAGGAGCATTTTTCATGTGCAAAGCATATCAGTGTCTGCAGGATCACTGTGTCCTGGTCGTGCATAGAAGTCTGGACAAATTTTTACAGTCACAACACATTAAAGCAGATGCAGATGTCTTTACGGGGTTTTATGAGTACACCCTCTGATGACAGCATGTACATAACGTAACCCAACCCTCATGCTCATGTGGAAAGTATGATCTCTACTTCAGAGCCTAGAGCATGCTGGTGGTATTGTCAAGACCTTCTTTGGATCAGCAATGCTTTGAGTTAAATAACTGAGCTAATTTAAAGTTTGATCATGATTGTGTCTGTTAAATGTCAGACAGACTCCACTGGCTTGAATCTGTGCAAAAGTCGTCATTAGAGAAGTGTTAGAGCAGATGTTTCTCTGCACTTTTATAAAATCAGAGATTTGAGCATAACTCAGGCAAGCAAGAACTGTAACATCACAAACTTAAAAAGCCAATTGCAGGCAAAGAAACCTGAATACTTCAATACATAGCCGATGTGTCCATACAGAGAGTGAGAGTTTTGTTAGCCACTGTCAGCCGCTAACAAGCTAACATAAAAAAAAAAATATGGATGCTATCTACAAATAGAGTTCTTATGTCTGCAGTCACAGATTTTAGTGCACAACAGACTCTTCACTTGTTTCTTGGTCTGACTGAGACTCAAACATGTGGCTAAATTTCTCCATGTTTCCTTTTCATTACCACCTTAAAGTGCTCTGCTCTTTCTTCACAAAGCTAGCCTCTAGCTGCAGCGGTGGGTTGGGCACAGGGGCCTATAGATCTCAACGGAGAGGAAAGAGAAGCTATTTCGTTTTTTTGCTCTTTATAAAAGAATCAAAGTATGGTAAACAAAATATTAATACTAGAGTATGTTGTGTCTGGAGAGGAACTTTAACACAAACATGGATGTTGACAGTCTTTTTTTATTGTTTTATTGCAGCAGCTGGAATACTTTTTTCATCCAGATGGTTCACGGTTTAGGAAATACCTCCACAACAGTAAGCATTTTGTCAAATTACTTTACAGGTTTTTTTTTTTCAAAGATTGCCAGGCATTAATTTTTTGGGGGGAAACAGATGTCTAGCTCTGTGACTGGAATGTAATGGCATCACATGAGAGGTACAAATTGGGGCAAGCTTTGACCATCTGCTGCCAGAACTCAAGAACACTTCCTCCTGCTGCAACAGCATGCAGATGTGGGGATGTGTGCGGACTCACGTGGCCCCTTTTTGCCTACTTTAAAAATCAGCAATGCTGGATGCTGGAGCCTCACATCTTTGTAGTGGCTATTGTTGCGTCAGTGGAAGTGGGCTCCCGTCAACAGATGGCTTAAGCAGCGGTTCAGACAGATTCATTTGTTCCCCTAAACAAAGTTGTCGCCATCAACCAGTGGACCGCCGACATCAGAACCCCATTAATGTAGTTTAGTGGTCTGGGCGGGAGACTGAACGTGAACTGACGCAGCAAAACGAGCAAAAGGAACATCCATCTGTTCTTTCCCTCTTGAGCTACAGTGAGCGCATTCGTCTATCCTTTCATCCATCTACCCTGCAATCCATTATTTATGAGACATTAGCTCTGTATGTAATTAATTGGTGCTGTTAATAGCGAATGCATCAAGTTAATGATTTTTAATTAAGGAGATGTTTTGGTGTTGTTGATTATGCCTACAGGGCAGATATCTGCTGTGGTTTATGTAAACTGTCAAGCCCTCTTTTGTCTCCTTTTAATGAGCAGAGTCGTGGTTCAGCTGCCATAGTGTAGGTGATGCAGCACGAGTGTCTGTTAAAGCTGGCAGCAATAGTTTCTGTGTGTGTGTGTGTGTGTGTTTGTGTGTGAATGTTGAAAAACATTAATTCTGTAAACATCTGAGCAGCCTTATGATGTCTGGTCGCTATGATATGTCTTGATTTTTTTTTTGTTTTTGCCCCGCTCAGCAGGATCCTTCTGACCTTTCAGCCACAGACAACCAAATAAAGTCCTGCACAAACACCCTGATGACTGTATTTCTCTGTCTTGCATCACTAGGGATAAGTTCTCTCTCTCTTTTTTTTTTTGTGCCACGGATCAAAGATCTGCTGTCAAATACAATCACATCCGGAGACGATCTTTTTAACCTCTCAGATCTCATAGAACAAGGAGGTATAAAACAAGAACGGACGTGTATCCTTGGCAGCGGCGAGGCATCACTTAGGCTGGTTTACATGAGATTAACGATTTCACATCTGCAGGTCTGTTTGGCTAAGAGAGCAGCTCTGTCCTGTTTTCCTAAGGCTCAATGGAGAAGCTGGATCATAAGCTGTGGTCTTTTCATCTACGTCTCTGTGCAGTAGCTCTGTGCCTGCCTTTTTTTTTTCCTTCCAGTGCAGCAGAAGTAGTAGCAGCCTCTATGAGGACAGTTGGTGCATATCAATCAGGAAGCAGGGTGCTTTTTGATGAGGACCACGTCCCTCTATCTATTGCTGTCGTCAATACATGCAGATACATCACAGGGCCATAAGGGGAGAGGTTGGAGGCTGGTCTTGCCCGTTGCTTTTTGAGAAAGGAGTGAAGAACGAGCAGAATACTGTAATTTTTGAGATGATAATAGTGCTGTCAGCATGTGTGGGAGTCAGTATTACGGTTTGCTGGTGCAAAAAGGCACTGTCTTGTTGGTAAATGATGGTTCTGCATGGCGGTGTGGTTGCGGCTGGGATGATTCAGTCAGCAGTTTCCAAAATGTTCTGTGGTGTTGGTCTGTGGAAGCGGATGCCTCGACTCTCACCACACCCTCATGTGTCTGTGGGACTGTTCGTCCTTTTTAGCATTTTAGTAGCATCAATGTTTAAGTCAAAAGAGATTTTTTTTTTTTTTACCATCCAAGAGCACATTTCCATGAACTCTACTCTGATGCTTCGCTATCTGACTTCTGAGTTGCGCTTCTGAACATCTAAAACAAGAGTGGACTTCGGTTCTGGGAGCTGACCCGAGCTACAGATGCTAAGTAGAGGCGCAGACGTCATACATGTGGCCTAGCATGCGCTGTGCTGCCAGCATGGTGGCGACTGTTTGTGCCCAGAGTGGCGGCTGCAGTGGGAAACCTCTCTATTGCTTTTGTGTCTACGTGCGTCATTCAGAGCCCTGCATCATTTATGCTGCACCTCAAATGAGAGCCTTCTCGGGCTAAATAAAGGCTAGTGAGTCTTATGTAACCGGGATACAAGTGTGCATAACAGTACGCTGTGTAGAAAGTAGAGAAACAACTTGTTCATGTTGCTCTTAAAATATCACAAGGGCGTCACTCACATAGGGGGTGATTTAACTTTACCTCTCACAATTTCACAGGAACTGCTAGGTTCCTTCTCTCAGTAGTTTATCTGCCTTTGCATCCTAACCAGAGCTAAATATGAAGTTCAAAATGTAAAAAATACTTTTCGAGGTAAACAGGGTGCTGCTGGATGGTTGCTCAATAAATCCTGAGTAGCTGTACCCATCATTAAACACAGAGAAAATTAGGAGCCTAAATGCTACTCCATTTTTGTTTCCTTTTTGTGAGTTGGCATTCATGTCAGTATTAGTGCTGAGAAGCCAATGCTAATTGAGCCACAAATGGGTCTTTGAACAACAAGTGTGGCTGCATGATGCTGCTTTAATGTGTTAATTCTCCGAATGAGATAAATGAGGAGTAGCGGCCAGCAGAAACCTGACCAGATCACAATTACACCATTTAGCAAGACAAAAGGCCAGGAAGCAGCTGTGACAGTCTGGGCACCAGGACACATTAAGGCATTAGGCTTCAGACAGAAATAATACACAAATTGAGGGTTTAAGAAAAAGTGAAACGTGTCTCAGCTTGTTTTTTTAAAGCTCTTTCTCCTTTCTCGATTTTCATATCAAACTCTCTTCAGTTTTCCCTCCAGGAGTGTTTTAAATGGTTGATATATGCCGTTCCTTTAATGTATTGCATTAAAGCTGCAGAAGCCATTGTTGTAAAAAAAAGTTGAATCAAGTGACTGTGTGTAATGTGAAAGGGGATGCTTGCTCAGTGACTCTGCAGTTTCCTTCAGCTTTCAGCTCATTGGTTTGGTTTTATAGCCTGCAGCTTTACTGTTGTGGTTCAGTGTCAACCACTCTCATCAACGTTGTTTCCATCAGTTCCTGTACACTTGGTGCCCTGCAGCAAACAACTACAGTCAAAGCTGACAAACAGATGGTGGAAATAGTCAAATATTTTGCTTTGAAAGAGTTGGAGACCTAAACCAGAGCTAAAAGAGGCATGAGTACTCAGATTGCATCCATCAGGTGTCCTTAAAATACCAAACCGATGTCAGTGTTGCTCAGTGTCTGCATAGTGTTATCGCTGACAACATGTTCACAACAATCTGACCTTGAATATTTCCCCAAAATTCTTTCCTGCATCAAAAAAACCCCCCTGCAACTTCAAATATTTTAATGTAACATTTGGTGCATGTCAGTTCTAATGAGAACTGCTTTTGGCAACAAAAGGCTTCTTTAACAAAATCAAAAACTTTCAGGCACTTTTAAGTTTCTTTCACTGCTCGTTACGGTCCAACCCACTTACCTTTGAGCTGTCCCTTCCCATACTGTTCAACAAGAAAGACACCATTGAAACGCCATTTTCCTTGTGACTTTAAACTGTCACTTTAATCCACTATCTCATTGTTTACACACTTTGTCTTCAGGCTTTGTTTCATCTCTTTTCTTTCACAGTGTTGCTCCTTTTTTTTCTACTTCCACTTATTTTAAAGTATTTTTCTACATAACCTCACATGCACTTGAATCAGAGCAATTATTCACCTGTCCTGCTGTAATAACAGTGGTTAAGACAGAAAAACAAACCCTTTTCCCTCCGGCCCAATTTCAATCACAGGATCAAAGTTTGTTCGAAACAACGTGGATGGAAGCAGCACCGACAACACACACATATCCAGGACGGATCCAACAGCTCTGTCACTGCCAGGCACTTCTCTCGCAAGGAATCCTTCGGAAGTCCTGGAAAACCGCACCAAGAAAGAAAAAAAAACACCTTGATGACCTCCCAACTCTTGGAATAGGCTGCTGTCGCCTGATGGGTAATTACCTGCCAATCAGGGCAGTGGATGGACCTATAGAGGAAAAGGGGTGGCAGTCAAAGATCAGGTTTAGTCACAGGGATAGAGGGAAGAAAATATGAGGAAGAGATCGAGGGTGAGGTGGAAGGAAAAAGCTGAGACAGAGAGGCTCATAATTAGGCCTGTGAAACAGACACAGCTGTCAGAGCAGCAGAGAGAAGAAGAGAGAGAGAGACGGTCAGGCTTGAAACACACACCCTTGTTCCTGGTATAAGGATGCCAATTTGGGGGCTTTTATCTTGGGATGCCATTGTGTTCAATTTTAGGGCTCTGATACTGTACGCCTGCTATTGTACAAGAGAAACTGCATGGGGCACAGCGGTGTTCCCTGCTGACGAGCAGATGATTGTAAAAGGACAAGAAAGGGAAAGGGAATACGGAAACAAGGACCGAAAACTGGGCTAAGTCTTGAAATAATGAAATGATGAAGACTATTTTGGGAGTTTTAGAAGATGTTATGAATGGCCACTGATGGTTAATTGATTACGTTATGCTTTGTTTTTCGCCATGTTGTCAGAAAAGAGAGCTTCCCGTTGATGGAAAGAACAAAACACATTCTCGTCTTCTGTTGGATTCATTATTTAGGCTCCACCATCAATATTGCATTGCTCACAGTTCCTGGAGTGCTGATCCCGACTGCACATCAACTTTGACATTCTGGCACTGTCACCGACTTTGTGTTGGCTTGTGTAGAAAACAGAGCCTCTCCACAGTGTGTTTCAAATCCAGTTTTTTTTTTGTTACCGAAGCATGTTGTGAATTTCAATGTCGATGCTTCGTGGAACACAACACCGTGAACTTTTGGAAATGAGATGACTTTGAACAAAAAAATACTGAGTTTTTGTGCTTGAATACTTCTTGGAAGAGAGAGATTTTTTTTTACAAGCCAAACACACAGGTGGAGTCACTTTTCTCTCCAAAAGTCTCATAAAATAAGCTTGTGTTGTCCCTCTCCTGTTCTCCGTGACACAAGCCTAATGTCACACCTTACAGACTCTCAGACTTTCTCACTTTCTCACACCACACTCTTGTCAAATGTTAGAGGGTGTTATGCACTGAGACAAACTCAAGCACTGAAAAGGATTCAATGACTTATTTTTAGCAGGTTTGCCTGCTTTGAGAGGAAAAAAAACCTGCTTATACTCGTTAGTCTTACTGTAAAAATGGTAATTAAATGCATGCTTCTGACAACCAGGTGTTGGCTGTGATAAATTAAAGGGACTGTGTTGTTCCAACAATTTTTGTAACTTTCCCAAACCTCACAAACTTCAAGCTCAGCCACATCTGCCGGCCGGGTGGCCGTAAAGACGGCGCGATTTGAACCTCTGTCACATGCTCTTTTGTTTATACCCTTAATAGTCACTTTTTGCATGTGCAAAGCAAATTTAATGCCTTCAAGAGAAGTGTGTTCCAGTGTGTGGTGTAATCCGCATTTTCAACTGATCAGCGCTTTTTGCCTCTGCTAGCTTCCTTTAAGTTTGATCAAACAATTATGGCAGTTAGTGAGTAGACGCGTTGGGACAGCATGTAGTTTACATGAGGTGCAGCTTGGTCTTTAAGGCTAGCATGCTAAAACACTACACTTAAGTTTTAATGCTCTCAGACAGGATTTCACATGTCTGTAGACTCATCGATGCAACAAAAAGTTTCGGATCATTATTCCAACAGAATTCCATTGTTACGGTTACAAAGTAATATTACAAGGGATATGCTTAAGTTGAAGTGACTGTCATTCATTAAAAATGGTGTTGGATTGCTTTTGGGCCAAAGTTTTCCAGCTTCAGTTGAACATTTCTGTCTTATTTTTCATTTTTCTTTTTTAACTAGAAACTCTCTCATCAGAGCTCCAGCTCTGCCAATGCAGTGTTCTCATTGAAATGAATGAGGGCGCTTTGTTCTTTCATGCAGTCCATGAGGGCTCAGGGCTGTCCCACAGCACAATGGGCAAGTGTCAACATTAAAAATGCAGGAAAGAGACAGCATGAACATGTTTACATGCTAATTGGAGCGAACAAGCATGTCTGGCCTTTTATTATATGATAGCATGAGAAAAAAATGGCCGTAGGAATGTGTCATGTGATTTAACTGCCCTCCCACATACAACATTTAAAGGCCTTGTGTCCTCCTTCGCTCAGTCACTTAAGCTGTTCCTGCATGTGATGTCATTGTGCAGGGGCCCTCTCAGTCTAAATCAAGCACTGCGGCGAAAATGCAACGCCTGTTTATTTTACCGTGGGTTTTCTGATTAGTCTGCAGCAGCGCAGACCGCAGGGGTTCTGCAAACATGGTGGCCCTGTGGTGTAAAGTGAAGCAGAGTCAACTTTTGGAGAAACCCAACCCGAACTGACACCGTGGTGGCCAATCAGTTGATGGGCTGATCAGAGTAGAACTGAACCACAGTGTTGCGACGGAGTACAAAGATTTAATTTGCATTCGTAAAACTGGGCCGACACCCACACGCCGCCACACAAACCTGTAGTGTTTGGGTCTGAACAACCTTAAGGAGTCAGCTCTTAGGACTTAGTGTGGACACTCGTGCTGGGCCACACTCTCTGATTAGAAGGATGGATCGGAGTTTTGCTCTCTGACCTCTTATTTTGACAGAAAGAGCAGCTTCCTGTTTGCAGTCTTGAAGGCCAACAGACAGGGAGCAGGTGGACAGACTGAGGATCAGTGACCTGTGACGGACTGTGGATACACCTCCCGAAGCTGCCGGCAAAACGGACTCAGAGGTTTAGCAGTACCACATGGATGAATAAGAGCCTAAAAAAAGCAGTCCTGAAATAAGAAGAAAAGACATCTGGAACCAGAAAGCTGGAAGCACAAGGATTCATTCATTTTATTTCAGCGCTGCAAATGAATAAGTTCATACTGGTGTTACTATCACTAGCAGCAATAACACTCTGGAGAGAATTAGCCAACGTGAAGTTCATTTCACCTTCCAGTTAATCACTCATCACTTTAAAATCCTCCACACTCGTGGACACAATTTTAATCACATAAAAACAAGAGTCAGTACTGTTGTTGAATTTCATCACAGCTCCTCCACTGAGGAGTTTAATTCACGTTTAATTTATTTTTCTGTCTAAGTGATATAAAGATCAGCCCTCAGTATTGCTCCAGACAAAGCCAGGTAACTCGAAATGATGAAAAACCTGCTAATTGTCATTTTCCTCTATTTCAATTCACGGTTCCTTGTTGAAGTCTGCTCTTGAGAAATGACGATGCTTCATTTCAGGCCGCACAGAGAGTTTAGCACCATCTCACTCCGTCACTGCCATCTCTCCATCCTCTGCTTTGCTATCGTCGATCTCATTATGACCACTGTTCCTCCTTCCTTGTTCTGCTTGGCTTGCCGGCTGACAAGCTGAGACTAATGGAGATGGGTAGGAAAGGCTCACAGCGTCACCCCCGAGCACAGAGATATGAAAAAACTGAATAGCTGTGAGAATTATGGTAATAGATTCATTTGGACTTATGATAGTTTGGATTTGCTGCTTCTGTGTGCTCTTTTCCTTTTCCTTTGCTTTCTATTTTTTTTTTTTCTTCCTCCCCGACAGAGTAACAACAGGATATTTGAGATTGGTTGTTCTGGAAATCAGCAACAGACAAGCAGGCAAACTATGAGTCACTGCGATTTGGAAAATGTACAAGAAAACATTAGGAATCCATTTTGCCTACATTTAGGAGATGTCTCTTTGTTTTATTTAAAAAAAAAAAATCCAGTAAGCTAATGACCACTGAGGCATGAAATAATATTTTAACTATATATCAGAGCTGAGTGTGCGGTAATAGGCTTCAGCTGAGTTTGTGTAAGGATCATACACACACACAGAGGAGGATCCTGAGACTATTGATCAGCGGGGCAGATTCACTCGCAGCCTTTTTTCAGGATTGACTGGTGCCTCTTTCGCAGGCCTTTAAGATTGTGGCAGGCGTCTCCTAGAAAGTCTTCACCTCCTTTTGTCCAAGAAAAATAGTTCTCAGCCTCTTTCTACACTCTCTCTCTCACAAACACACACACACACACACAAAGTCAGACTTCATCTCCTTTTTTTCTCTTCCTGTTTCTCCCCCATCTTCTCTTGCTTTCCTTCCCTCAGCGCCCAGGGGTGCTCATTTTTCAACAAGCTATAGTTTGCTGTGGCCGGCTGTGCATCACACAGACATGCGCATGCACACACACACACACATACACACATAACTCACACATACACACAAATGCAGCTGCTGCAGAGTGTTTGCATTATAGATCTGGAGAGGAAAAACAGCAGCAGCGGATACCTGGAGGTAATCATCGGGAAATTAATTTGAGGCGATACGGGCGAGTGGCGATTGATTGTCTGCCTCCTGTGTTGCTATGATGCCCACAGGAAGGCAACCAGTCTTCATCTGAAGCACCTCTACAATAAAAAACATACATCCAGTGCACATACTGTATATTATGTATATACCTCAAAGCCAGAGAAGCAAGAAGACACGTTTGAGGAATACTAACAGAGCCTTGCTGGTGCTTGAGGTGAAAATAAAAGCATGCGGGCTGACATCCTACTCTCATCACATCAGGGATTGTAGAACTCATGCCTCGTGTATCTAGATGGAAAAAACAAGCAAATAGAAAAGGTGGGAACTGTGCTTTTCCTGCTAATGGATAATTTAGCACATGCTCTAGCTTTGAATATTCCTCACTTTGTAGAAATATTTGAAATAAATTACTCGTTGAACATGCCCACAGCTTTGAAAATAGGCACTGGATTAATAATATGCTGTATTTATGGATCTTTGATGAAGGATGCTCCTCCCCGGCTCTAATGCAATATGTATGCATTGTTTTTCCCCTGTTTCCTCTGTGACTGAATGGACTAATTACACATGCAGCAAAATGAAAAATACAAACTGTTTTTTTTCTTATGAATTTGCATTAAATCAAGCTTTAATGTCCCTTAATTTTAAACTTGACAAACACAGAATAGAAGTTTCTCACAAAAAAAAAAAAAAATTTCACGACGGTTATTTGTGTGAAAATCAAACAGCTGTGTCTTCGCTTTGTTCCGAGAGACGAGGCCAACGTTGAAATCAGAGTCAAGCTGGAGAGCTTTAGCTGAGCTCGGCTGAACCTCATTATAACTTTTCAATTAGAGTGTGATTGAAGTCCGGGGCGACTGCAAAATCAGAAACTCTCCAACCAATCGGGGCCTTTTTAATCATTCCCTTTGGTTCAAGGGGGAAACTATGAATGAGAGGGTAATAAATGGCCCCTGTGAACTGCAATGCCAACTAAAAAATGGGGCACTGAATTGTGTTTTTGTCTGAGAACTTAATGTTTTTTAAATAGAAATTGAAAATAACAAAAGATGGAACAATGTCGTTTATGTCCACAGAAAAGCACTGTACATGTCTAAAAATACAACAAAACTTTTTGCTTTTTCTTCGCTTAGAAGACACAAGCAGAAGAAATTTCTTTCTGTTCTCTTTATATTATCTGCTCCGCAACTTGTTTTTTGACATAAATATTTAATAAAGGGTTGGATCGGGCTCAAGAGGCGGGGCCAAAAGGCTCCCCAAAGATGGCATAAGACCCCCTGATGTCTGAATGACCATCTCTGTAAACACCATCAAAGCGACGCAAAATGATTCATAAGGGATGTGAAACAACCACAAACAAAAGCAAAACAACACAAAGCAATGCAGTGACCACAGTGACGCACATAGCCACAGTAAGACATGAAACAATCACAAAATGGTGATAAAAAAAATTACCCCCACAGTGGTTCAGTCCCTTCCAGTGTCTCGCTCTTATGTAGGAGTGATGGGAGGTTGTATATCTGTGTGTTCAGGGGCCCGTTGTCTCAAATTCTGTCTACTGTTTTAGACTATTTAGCAATGCTATGTTGATATTTTTTCATACTACAATCTTAAAAGTTGTTACTATAAATAAATGTACATTTTATTTATTACCCCTCTACATCCACACAAGCAAAGTTTCACAGAGTTCAGCCTCTGTCAGATTATTTACATTGGAATTCTGTGAACTTTGAAAATCAGCAAAACAGCTGAAAACCAGGACACTGTTTCTCTAATACAGACTTGATACAGTATGTTTGGTGATGTCAAGTCATCTCGTCAGCTGGCAGATCATCTCATCCCACTCACTGTCTGACTGACTGACATCCCTCTCTTCTGCTTTCTGTCTCTTTGGTAGCAGCAGGCCACGAAGGGAAATCTAGCCCGTTTTAAGGCAGAATGTTTTGCTGTTTTTCACGTGGGTGTTTTTCTTTTCTTTCTTTCACACAAACTGCTTCTTCTGCTCCTCTCCCACCCTCCCATCTCTCATCCGAGAGAGTCGTCCTCTGGTGCAGTTGGTGTAAGAGCCGGGCTCAGACAACACAAGCCTGCCAACAGTCTGCCTCAGATTCCTCCAACCCCTCTTCATAGTCGTCTTATCCCAGGCCTCATTATCCCAAGGCTCTGGCAGTCATCAGTTGCGCGGCAAACGTCCGCCGGATCTGCTGTGAACGCCGGGCTCAGAGCATCTTCATTATGTTTCGAGCAAACAGATCGCATACATCACGGTCTGCTGGGGAGGCCCTTACACATGCCTTGTTACACCAGGGTTTGAAGGAGTTCTCCCTGAGAGAAAAGTGAGAAAAGAGTCTATTTCTGTGAAACGTCTGATGTGCATTCATTTGCTCATTTACTGTTTCTGTGGTGGAACCAAACTCTTTTCTTTCACGATTTTCTCTCTTTTTTTCTCTTTATTTTTTTTTGTCTTTTTTATTCTTTAATTCTTTTCTTTCTCTTTCTTTCCGCCATTCTCTCGTTTTTTTGTTATTTTTCCTTCTCTTTCTTTGATTTCAAACATTAATCTTCACATTTCATATTTTGGGGCTTTGATCACTTTTGTTCGGCGCGGATCATCATGCAAGTCGTTTCACACAGCCGGGGGCTATCATCATTATTATCAATCAAAATACAGTTCTGTGTGTCTCAGCGCGGCAGCATCCAGCCACAGTTTTTCTTAATTATACATCACAAATAAAATCCATCAGCCCTCAAAAGGTGAGAGTGTGCGTTTTTCGGTCGATGAGCTGCACAGTCTTTCGTTAGTGGACTTGAGCATTCAGGTGTCTCGGTAAATCCCAAACCTTTATGCTCATCTCCAGCACATGTCCTCAGCCCACTCTCTGTTCTGACACGTTGTGTCTGCCTGTGTTTGCCATCTTTCTTCTCATTCGCCCCTTTGAAGTCGTGCTTTCTCGACAGTCTGAGCTCTCCTACACTTGTCATTAGGAGCAGCACCACCCTCCTCTCTCTCCCCTGCATGTCTCATCTCACCCAAGAGGTTTAAAGCCTCACCCAGCGACTGGCTGATCAACTCCCTGTGGGGGTAAAAAGTGAGTTATTGATGTGACGCAAGCCTTTAGTGTCACTGCGGAGGAATGAAAGCAGTACAGTCTTCTTCTTCATTAGTGCCTAATTACATTTCCTGCTTATAAGAGTGAGACTGCTTCTTTGATGTAACACTAATTAATTGAGATTAAAAAAAAAAAAGATAGAAAACCCAACATTTCTGCAGTAGCTTTGGAGAAGAAGGATTAGCAGAAGCACCGTAGTTATTATGTTGTGATTATCTGCTCTCTAAAATTGTATTTTAGCAATTAAGGTGATTAGACAAAATGAGAACAATGAGAATCAATAACGATTACACAATGTTTCAGGGTAAATCACTCGTCTTGGATGCTTTTTAATACTGCTGGAGGAATACATCACGTTCTGCAGGCTGACAGAAAGCCATTTGGTAGCTGGAGTAATGTAGCAGAGCCCAGAAGTGCAATGACTTCAGGTCACAGCGAGGTCATGAGACGGTCAAGATAATTTATTGTCTTACTGATGCTTTTCTTTCATCACCAGTCGTCAGGTAAAGTTGACCTCTGCTCTCGGATCACAAGGTTGTCATAATGAGCTGTTAAACTGAGCATGAAGGTTCATTTTTGACCTTGACAAAACGGTATTAACTCAGAGTAGCATCACTGGGTTTTTACAGGGCTTTCGACCGTATTGATAACAGTCTTTGTTCACTAGTAAATTTGCTCCCTTGAGATCTTGAAGTTTCCATCACATCATATCAGGTTGTCATATTCACAGTAGGGATGTTAATGATAGCTGGTATTGATAATAACTGAAATTTTAAAATTAAATATTGACATCTTGTTAATAATGTGCAAATTGTGATAGTGTAATTAATACCTTGCCTCTAAAATCACTTCTCATTGTTTATTTTCTCATTTTGTCACAATGGATAATAAAAATCCACCTTAACATGGGTTCGCTCTCTCTCTCCACCCCCATACACAAGATGTTTTGCAACAAAAAGAGAAAAGTACCCAAAAACAAAGTAACAGATAAATTTGACTCATGTTTTTTATAGATATTGTGATTATATCATTACCCTGAAATCTTTAGTCCACAATAATCTTGTAGTGAAAAATCTAACATTGTGACTGCTCTGGACAGCGCTTGTCTGGTAAGATTTAGGTTAGCGTTAGCAAAGGTCATTTTTTGCTCAAAATACTCAGTTTTGTCACCACAAACACAACTGGAAAATGTCCCAATCTCTTCTTTAAAAAGAAACCTTTTGTCACCATAAAAATGTCCTGGTGTTGCAAATTTTTCGTAGCTTTGTTCATTCCAGAGATTATATGACAAGAGTGTGATGCATCTTGAAGCTCTCGGCAACGAACCAGCAAACACGATCTTACTTTTATTTTTGTTATAAGAAAATGATTTGTGCAGCTGAAAGTGTCTCAATGGGACTGACAAACCCAGATCAGCTACAGGTGCTCTGTTCCAGCTCTTTGATGTTTTCAGCTCTGCCAGTAGGACGTGTTCAGTCTTCAGCTGCTGCTCAGCCTCCTTCAGAGCCGCC
>JAQNCA010000024.1:4191901-4202267 GCA_029783725.1 Acanthurus tractus
TGCTGGCATCTTCCACTGCCATACTTTTGCCGCCTACACACACACACTCATGCACACACACAAACACACACACACACGCACACACGCACACACGCACACACGCACACACGCACACACGCACACACGCACACATAAGTGTTGCAGATGGGCTCTGGTGTAGCATGAAGCTGAACGCTCCTTTACAGTCCTCCATGGTGTGAAAAATATACATTTTTACTCTCCCATCTTTAGATCATAAAACTTGCGATAGGTCACGACTCTGAGAGCAGTCAGTTACAAAAAAATCAATTTTTACTAACAGCTCCACAAAACAAGCAATTTAAGACTTCACTGAAAAGTTTCGGTGGAAATTTTTCATGTGTCTCTGAATTATTGATCAGAGAAATACCCTTCAGATAAATCAATAATAACAATGGCTACAAGTAAACATTGCATTTTAAACGATTTGGTTTACCAAATAAAAAAGAAACATTTTCTCTCTCACTGCGGGTTTGATTAGAGTTTAAAAAACAAAAAAATAAATAAAAGCAAAAACTATCCGCATGGCTAGAAACCATGAGATAAAATGTCTTTGTTCTCAGAAGCTTGAAGCTTCAGCTGCAGGTTCTTTGCACAGTGTTGTGTTGCTCAGTCCAAGACAGGCTACAACAAAATCTTGGTTGCAATTATAGTCACACTGCACAATGTACTGAATGCAAATGGGTTGAAATCACAAATTCAACAGAAAAAAGTTTCTCAGACACAAACATAGAGACTGAAACAATGAACTTATTCATCTGCAATGCTCTCCTGTTCAGAATACAAGTTTAAGCCATTTCAAGGCACAGTTTTGCTTTCACTTGTATAAAACACTGGCTGACGCTGCTTTATATTGAACGCCACTTCATGCCTTATATTCCAGTGGCTTATAGATATGAGTTGTAGCAGCAGTCAAAGTGTGAGAATTTGCTCCTGACACTTCTGATGCAGGCTGTCTTTGCTTGTAGAGGCTTTGAATCTGACATCTTTAGACCCACAGTGGTGCAGAATCACTGTTGTGCAGAGAGCAATTTTTAACACATTTATCTCTCAGTGTCAACTTCTTTAAGGGAGCCCAAAATCACACTGTGTGAAGAGGCGTTAGTCATCCAGGTCACAGGACAGTAGAGCTAGGAGTACTTACTCACAGATAATGAAATCCTGACACCTTCTTTCCTCAGACAGCTTCACACCCATTCAGACCATAACTCAAGTGGCTCTGATGACAGGCCCTGAGGTGACCCTTACCACCCTGGGGTGACATCTGTGTGCAAACAACCAAGCAGAGGTTGAAATACATGTGACAGAAGCGAGTGGGTGAGTTTAAAAAAAAAAAAAGTTTAAGAATTAACAAGTGTCCTTTGATTTTGTACTTCTAGATGTTGAAACTCTTGACACGTTTACTGGGTAAAACTTTAAAACTCAAGATGCCATATTTGTGTTTCTGCCTCACTGGATCAAACAGAAAATTTAAGATGTCTCGTACATTATTTTATAGGTTTCTTTATTCACTGTAATTCAGCCGCACATTGTGCGTGATTTCTTGATATACTGAAATCTTGACTATAATTTAAAATAAATGCAGAGTGCGGGTCTGTAAGATTGTCAAGGGTATAAATGAATGACCCCTGCAGTTTTACCTCCTGCTGTCAGCCTCTTGATGCTGAAGTAAAGAGATTCAGGCATAAATTTCATCAGAGCAATCAAAGAGACACAGCTGATCTCACCTGCCTTGTACTCACCTGGCTGTGATTAACCGTGCCATTAAAGAGAGGGAAAGAGATGAATGAGTATTTCTGCTTCTAGCTCTCTCATGCAGGATTATTGTACTCAGAAATGGCTCTGACACATCTCATTATGAAACACAAGATGTGATTTGGTGCGCTGCTGAACTGTGATCAATTGCTGAAATTTGTTCAAATTGGCAATTTTGCCAATGACAAAACTGGCATTTCAATAGGGTTTTCAAGAGCTGCAGCTTTTCGGATGCGAGTAGAGTGTAAAGGAGAAAAAGGTCAGACTTGTCAAATTCACACAAACGTGCTCTTTCAGCCACAAGGGAGGAGTCGAGCGAACCTGCTGACCTCACAGCCTCGAATGTATGTGCGTCCTGAGAGGGCGACTGTCAAGATTAATGACCAACATCAATGTCAGCTCCCTGAAGGAAACAAAGGCATTTCAGAGCTACTTATATATGTGTGTGCATGGATCAATGGTGAGCTACAATACTGTAGCATCCACTGACATCAGGTTATGGCGATTACGTTCTCCTTTATCAGCTCTCAGGCTACAACAAAGGTCCAAAATAGGATTAAGTGGAGACGTGGAACGCTACCACTGCTAATGCTACGACCCTTTGAGAATCTGCTGGCAATGAGAAGAGCCACGGTGCTGCAGGGCAGGATTACTCAACAAAGAGATGAAGGGATATGGAATGAGGTGTGGGAGCTCTCCCTCCACCTCGTTTATCTCACCGTCCAAATTCTGCTCGTTGAGGCAGCCTCCCTCACTCGTTTTTGCATCTCTCATGTCTGAGGCGTGTTGTTTGTCAGCGGATGAGTTAATGCTGTGGGGCAACGGCAGACGCAGTTGGTTTAAGCGGTGGGAGCAGGGAAAGGGACATTCATTCATCAAGAGGAAGTGAAGTGCAGTGGAGGCAGTAAGTGTAAGGTAGATAAATGGCTAATAACCTCAAGGAATGAGATGATTCATCACTTCCTAAAATTAAGTTCATTAAAGGACTATCTGCTGAGATACATCAGTGTCTACTGTTCCAGATGTTTGTTCCAGTAGGCAGCGCTGAAGTTTTTTCCTTAAGATAAACAGATTGAATGTATTTCTTTAACGCAAAATATATGATCAGATTCTCTGCACTGCAAGAAAAAAACTCACCTTTTAAAAAAATAGTAGGGGCTAGCTACCCAAGTAAAGAACGAGTAATTGATTTTTAACCCACTTAAGAACTCTGCACTCAAACATTTTAGATGGAAATATTTAATATCTAATTTAATATCTAACATTTATCTAGTAGCTTAATTACTGCTTACTTTTCAGATTAAGACTGCACATTAAAGGACTTTGGGTTACTAGCATAACCGTGGTTCTCTGATGTTTGAATTTGGATGGGATAATGCTGTAATGGGTGTTATGCAGAAATAGGTGGGATAGTAATATCCGATCCTAAAAACATAAGAAAGCGGCCAAATCAGATTTGAAAAGAATGGATTCCATGTGACTTGTGCTATTCACACCGTCATAAAAGAGTTAACTCACTCTGGTCCTGGCTTGTCCAATACTAGCTGCTAACATAGCTATGAGCTACTTAACAGAGATGTTGAGTGGACTACAGAGAGCTGGTGATACATCCAATTTTTTTTTAAACTTGTAGCCCTGAGTCACATTTGACTTTAATGACATCACTTTATCTAATTTAGTGCAAATGTCAAAATGTCGAAAAATAGTGATTGACATTAAAAAGTCTTGTCCTGTTGGACCAAAAGTCCAAAACCCAAGGATATAATACTTTAAATTACATGACATAGATACACTCAGATAATTCTTACAATAGAGAGGCTTGAGTTGTAAAATATTTTCCTCAAAAATGACTGAAATCATCCATTTTCTACATTAAAATAGTTGCTGACAAGTGATCTGTCAATAGATTTATTGTTTTAGTCCTTTAGTCCTAAATTATAGATTTTTTTATTTTAGTCAAATGAAAAAAGGGAAATAAATTGGGAAACACTCTGCTCCAAAAAATTTTTAAAAAAGGAAAAAAAATCTCAACAAAATCCCACAAATTACTATCCTGCTAGCGAGTCAGTGAAGCAGAGCTGCTGCTTACACAACACATGAGTGGAGCTTGGGAACAAACAGGCGCTCAGGGTAACCTTGCCAACCAAAGTGGAAACTCCCCCACGCGTCCATTCATGTGAGGATGTACAGCCCTCAATGCTTCCTCACAATACCATTTATACAGCGAGAGCACACTGAGCTCTGAGGCCCGGCCAGAGACGAGCTATCACTAGGCAACAGGCAGGAGGGAATCCGCAGCACAGCACCGACTCTGTTACTGCTGCTACAGTGAGCTGTGTGGGCTCATGACAGATAACGGTCCGGATATAACTGACAGTGACGGAAAAAAACCCCACAGAGGGTCACACTCAAATTGGTCGCCTTTCTGGTGCTTTAGACACTGAAAGCAGCGTGAAAGAAGCATGCTCTTCTGTTCTTGCTTCAGTGAGGCGAAAAAATTGCATAAATTATTGAAAGGGGTTCAAAAACAAGAATCATATTAATTAAAAAATAAAAAACATTATCATGTTGTCAGGGGGCAGATTTATCTCTCTCGTTAAAATTGCATTTATTGAAAAAAACTGGGATTAAAAAATATCAGTCGTAAATCTTCTGTCAGCCTCTTCAGGCTATCTTCTGGCTAACTTCACTTAAAAGGCATGTAATGGCTGTGAAAACAGCACTATAACCAAAATGGAAAGCAAATTGGAGGATGCAAACCTCTACAGAGACTTTTCAATCTTTGAAATGTGTAACTAGAGAATAACAATGGTTTATCTGTGAATCTGGATTTATATATACGTAAAATCATATATTGTGAGCCAATCATGGAATTTTTTTTGTCTTTTTTTGAAGTATGTGCTGTATCCATGCAAGAATAATGGAGATGTGCAGAAAAGCTTTTTTCAAAGCCCCCAGCGAGGTGGCCGTTACAAGTTTCCAGAGCCCAGGGAAAAATTTGAAAAATTTATCGTTTTGATCATTCAACACCAGAAGATATTCAATAAAAAGGGTAAACCGGAAAATCTCAGCCTGAAGAAGCAGCCCTTGCTTAGCAACTTAAACTTACTTTTGGGCAAAGTTATGAATTCTTTTAAGCAGTTTTTTGTCAGATCTTACTGGCACATATATGCATTTTTAATGTCCACAGAGTGTGAAATTATGACTCTTTCCATCTGTTTACATTAGAGTTTTTCTTGTTGTTATTGGGGTTTTTTGTTGCCAAGGTGACTGCTAAGTAGTGGGACTTTGTTCATGCCCTGTCATGATGCTTTCACCTGTCACCAGTAAAGCTTGTTACCTGTGGAATGTTCCCAACAGGTTGTTTTTGAGCCTTACACAATTTTCTGGGTGTGTTTTTAACCCTGTCCCAACTTGTTTGGAAGTGCTGCTGGCAACAGAATTAGCAGTTAAGTTTAAATATATTTTTAAAATATTTCTTTAGCAGTTGTGTCTAACATGACATTCCAACTTTCTTGGAATCAGGTTTGTAAGTGATTCCTTTTATTTTGAAGAAGAATGTGAATCAAGTTTATATTTTGATCAAATTACTGATTAGTTGTTTCAGCTTTAATCAGCAAAACAAATAACATGCCAAACTAAGGTTATAATATTGAATTTTTTTTCTGTTTTTGCAGACACAAGTTCCTTGGCCTGGAGAAAGAAAGATATGATCTACACCTTTCCTTAGGCAGGACAAGTGAAACAGCCATTAAATTGAACTCCTGTTCAATACAGAGTCTTTAAACTGATAAAAATGGTTTTCAAACATGCTTAAACATGTTTTTTACTGAAGATTGAAGGTCGTGAAATAGGTTTGCTATAAATTTAGCCTACAAAACCTGATAAATGATTAATGATTGTTAATAAATTGTTATAAATGTTAAGTATTCCCTCTTGGATGTAATTAACCAAATAATTTGCTTTATTGAACATATAAGATGCCTTCACACAGGTAACAAAAACAGACAACTGATATGCTTGAAATGAAAAAAGAAAAACCCACATTTTATTGCACTTAAGTTATAAGAAAATAAAATTCTAAGTGAATCAAACAAATACACAATCCCTTTAAGGTTTTTTCTGTCTGTTTTCTTTTTTGCCAGGCAGTTTACATGAACTGAAAAAATAAAACACCTGCAACAAATCTGATTTCTCAAACCAGATCATAAATTAAAACAGAGGGAGAAAACAACGAGAGGAGATAGAGCAAGATTGTTTTCTTTTTTTTCTTTTTTAATATACAGTGTTATACCACTTTCACAGTTCAGCTTGAGTTGTGACTCTTGGAGATTGAGACGATTTTCGTTTGGCTACAATGTTTCTGTTCACGTTTGCCTTTGTGTTTTTATTTTTTCCCGCACTGACAATCCACGAGTCTGCAACTGCTACAGAGCAGCTGCCCGCAAAACATGTAACACTAAGACTCCTGGCAGCTCGACCTGTCAGTTGAAGCTTGTGATGGTCTCCTCTGTTGCTTCAGACATCTTTGAATGGAACAACAATCACACGGATATGGACAGTTCTTTCATTCATGTGATAAAACCAATACATCTGCTAGTTTTTTTTTCTTTGCAAGTCCACACAGCATTTGTACATTTCCCCATAGAACAGGCTGAAAGAGCTTTGTCCCAAGGAATGTGTTTACAAGTTGCCCATTAACACGCTGACACACGCACTCATGCACGCACACACGCACGCCAACAGTGTACATCCCCTTGTTTTCCTCTCTGCAGGCGATCCCGTCAGTATCCGTCGGACACGCTCCCTCCTCTCAGCCTCGTAGAGGCACGTTTGGCTCAAGTTTCAGTGGCAAAAACAAACAAAACAAAAAAATGTCGGATGTTATCTTTTGTCATATTTTGTTTCTTTAAGTCCAAACATATAGAGTTCAATTTGGAATTTTTCCTGGGACTAAAACGTCGCAGCAAGTAAAAGCTCCCTCTCTCTTTTTTCCATTCATCTAGCAGCATAAATACAGTTTGGCCACTGGGGGAAAACAGTAGAGGGGAAGGGGCAGGGGGAGTCAGGGGCATTAATCCACAGCGCTTAGAGCAAAGAACCTTTACTTCCTCTCATCACAGCACCGGCATTGAGGAAACCACCCCAGCTAGACTCTGAAAAACTCTGGACAGCATTGATGTTTATTTGGAGTCAGAGCTCCAAACCTGGGTATGTAGAAAACAGAAAGGAAGGACAAACAACTCAAACAGAAAGAAGAAGAAAAAAAAAAACACCCTTGTGACATAATGACAGCAAACCTTAACAGAGCAGCTTTCTAATACTGGGATTTGTTGCTGTTGGCAACGGCAAGGAAAGAAGAGAGAAAAAAAAAAAAGAGAAACTCCTTTCATATGATAAACCAGAAACGTATTGAAATTCACAGTTGTGTTTGTGTGCGATATTTTAAAGAAATCATACAACTGAAACCGAGTGAAGAACGATAAGAACGCAAATGGAGTGACAAGAACGAGCCTGATTACAGGCTGAACCCTCCGATCACTTCCTCTCCTCAACAACGAGCAGCTCTTAAGGTGTAAATTGTGTGGAAATTTCAGCTTTATGTATCTACCACCTTCCTCAATCTTTGCGGTTGGCCATTTGAGTGTATGTGTGTGAGGGCGCGCACTGATGGGAGGAGGGGTGGGGAGTTGTGGGGGGGTGGGGGTGGGGGTCTTTAAAAAATAATATATCTCTGTACATGTCAAAATCTGTCAGGCTTGAGCGAAACCAAGTCTCTGTGCGAAGCTGACCCTCGAACCGAAAGGGTTGAGAGTCGCTCCAAAAGAGTTCAGTCATCATTCCTTTCTTCCTCTTCCTTCTTTTTTTTCCCAGCCAATCAGAAGACCGACCAGTTGTGCCCAGCGCCCAGCCTCGTTTCCAGCCTGATCCCCTCCTACTCCACCTCAAACTGGCGGCAGGGGGTCAAAAGCAGGGGCTGAGCACATGTGAGGGTCTGTGGCATTTGCCCAAAGGGGGACGGGGGGAAGATGATGGCAGAGGACAGGACAGCCCACTGTTGGTGGTGGTGTTTGTAGATTTTGCGAGTTTGGGTGAAGAGTTCTGGGCTTCGGCCCTTCGGTTTTCTGGGTGCCTCATCTCCCATTTCCTCTCTATTCCTTCCTCTCTGTGGTTCCCTCTCTTCGTCCTTCCCCACCACATCCTCTCTCACTTCATGTCCACGTCAAAGTCCAGCACCAGCAGCTTGGTCTCCTCTGTGCCGTTGCGGCTGCCCACTGCGCACACCAGCTTGGTGTTGGAGGCCCGGATGCGCCACACCACACCACCGCTGCCGCCGCTCTCCAGTGTCACCAGGTTTCTGATGAACTCGCCCGTCTTCAGGTCCCACAGTTTAACTGTGCCATCGTCCGAGCTGGTGATGACAAAGTTCTTGTTGAACTGGAGGCACGTCACGGCGCTCTGGTGCTTGTGAGGACCTGGACACATAAAAGACACAGCTGGTTAGAGGGATGGAATCTGGGCCAAAGACATAAAAGTAAATGAAATGAAGATAAAGAAAGTGTTTGGATGTCTTCCTCTTGCCGCACACTATCAATATCACTGATGCCAAAAACTCTTTCTGCTTCTTGTCTGTTCATCCTCTTGCCAGTTTTTAAGCTTTTTTCATTTGGAATATTTGCTTATGTAGACACAGGCAACTTGTTAGTTAAGAGACACTCAGCTAAGAATTTATTTGCTTTTTTGGTACATTGTTGCATCTTAGTTGCCAAATTCTGAGAAATTGAAACCACAATGCAGTAAATCAATACATAATTCCTGCTATTTCTTTTTAAGGAGCAATTTCTTTCTTTAGTTACAAAGACTAATTTCTCAATAAAATTTTGACAGGACAACGATAAGCTCGTTTGTGCCTCTGATAGGCTTGAAGGATGATGCAACTTAAAAGGAAAATCCTCTCCAGTGTAAATGATGTATTCACTTTCCTCATTTTTTTTTTTTTTTAACTTGAAATTTATTGTTGGTCCACTACTGGTCCAGTAGTGGAATTTTTTTAACATTCATAAGTTGGAGTTATTGAAAAAGAGGTTTGATTTGATATTGAGCAAATATTAGATAAAGTTTTATCTATGTCAGAATTTTCAACAACTTTAATGATAAATGACATCTTATCTTTGAAGCTATGTCGAAGGCACTTGTGCACGTTTCTACAATTAATCATTAATTAACCATAAAAGACAAAACAAACAATAATTGTTATTGTTTTAATGGGTGCAAAAAGTTGCATCGTGAAAAAGCAGCTTGTCTCCATATTTTTTATCTCACTTAAAATCCTTCAGTGATGTAGTGATGGAAATGTAATCAGTAATGCACATAAGGAGACTTTTAGTTCACTTATTCCTGCAGGGTTTTCTTACAGTATTTTACAGCAGAAGTAGACGATTCCTTGCTGGAAATAAACCCACCTTTGCTAACGGCATAAAATGAATGGTTTATAAACATTTAAGGGAATTTTACACAGCAAATGCCATTTCTATTGAGTCTGTCTATTGTTAGGCCACTCTAATAAGACACCTACTTCATATGGAAGCCCTGTTCTGTTCTGGGCCTCTGCAGTTCCTTGTATAATTTAGACCAAAATCGAGTGAGCGGGTAAAGGAGTGGATGGATAAATTTAAAATGAATGAGAATAAGGACATTAGAACCCAGACGCAGAATGAAGAATTCAAAACTAAAGCTGTGTAAGCCTGTGAGACCTAAATGCATCTCTTGTATTCTTGAAGCTGTTGTGAGTGTACGGAGGTGTTTAGGAGGAGCCGCAGCAACATGCCAGAGCTCCGGCCTGTCACTGTCACGGAGGCTTAGCAGCTCCAGCTACACCTTCGTCTGGTGTGTTTTGTGTGCTGGCAGCTGGCAGGAGGCCACAACTTAAGTGAAGACGGTGCTCTTACTATCCTCACTTTAGGTGACTTTATTTGTGACGGTGTGCGTGCAATGACTTCAGATTTCCCCAAGGGCTTGAAAATTATATCTTAATTAAATCAATTAGGGCTTCACAAAACACAAACGAGCACAGGATCAAGTACTGGCAAATGAAGTGCTTTTTACTTAAGTTGCTACAGCAGCTTTTTCATTCAGACACATTTAATTTCTTTCACAACCCATTTGCAGGAGGAAAATTTGTTGAAATCTCACGTCAACAAGCTCTCGCATCTTTTCCATTTCTGTCTCCAGTTAGATCAAAGGCTGTGTTATTTACCCGAGTATACAATGCTGCTCTGCACCAACCCCCAACACGCCTGCCTTTCTCCTCTCCCTCCATTACCACAACAAAGCAGCCTGCTCCATCATTACCTACACTCTCTTCAGCTGACAGTGACGACCTTGTTGTTGGCCTATTGTCTTATCGAAACACTCATAATGAATGGCAGAAATTGTCCGTCGCCCTAATTACATGACCTACAAAGTTCCCTTGGTCCTCGTCCCTTCGCTGCGGTGGGGGGGGGGGGGGGGGGGGGGCGGGGGGGGCGCCGGGGCGGGCGGGCGGGGGCGGGGGGGGGGGGCGGGGGGGGGGGCGGGGCGGGGCGGGGCGCGG
>JAQNCA010000024.1:4202367-4215314 GCA_029783725.1 Acanthurus tractus
AAAAATATTTTTTTGTTTATTTTTTCGTTGCCCTATATATATTACAAAAAAATTTTCTTTTGTTCTCGCGCCTTCGGGCCCTTTCCCCCCCCCCCCCCCCCCCCCCACCTCCACGCAAGACACAAATATCCTCCCCCCTTTGGTCTCATCCCTTCCCTCTCTGTTCAGACTCTCACTGGGGCATCCTTTTGTTCCATGGGTGTGTGTGCATGTGTGTGAGTGTGTGTGTTGGTGTTTGTAGGAGCAGCATACAGGGTTGTATTTTGCTAATGAGGGCATTTAGGGGTGGGGCACTGCTGCTTGCTGCTGCTATTCAGCAAAGGATTTTCAACTTCCTGTGAGGCACCAGCGCTGCTAATGGAGTTTGAACTATTCAGACACAAAGGAAATGAGACTGTAATCAGGTCCAGCAGGCCCACAAGGTGTTGCCTCATGCAGACAAATAGGTCATTTAGTCTGCCTTTAATTGGACTCTCGGTTTCAAGTTCTATCTTGCTTTTGGTTGTTGTTCAAGGCTGGTGTTGCCAGTTAGTTACATATTTACAGTTCTTCATGCATAAATTTACAGCTTAGCACAGATATCGACCGGCTCTGCAGCTTGCTGCGTGGACACACCTCTTTGCACAGTTGCATCATGACTCGATTTGACTAAATGTGGTACAGAGAGACACTGCAACAGACATGAGGAAATCTAAAATGGACTGAGTAGGAAAAAGTCATGTATGACAGTAGCTGCCTGTCTTTTTGCAATCTGATGAGTTCAACCTGACCTCGCCAGTTTTATTTCAAATTTCTCATCATTCTGCTGCACTTGAAAGGCAGAAACTTGATGTTTTCACCGATTAATACTCTGAGCTTATGGTTTAGACTCAGCTCCACACTTGCTTACTAGTTTTCACACACTCTTAATTGCAAAACATGACTCAGTATGTGGATTTATGTCTTTGAGATGGTAAATAAACAC
This sequence comes from Acanthurus tractus, assembly GCA_029783725.1. Lineage (NCBI taxonomy): Eukaryota > Metazoa > Chordata > Actinopteri > Acanthuriformes > Acanthuridae > Acanthurus > Acanthurus tractus. The sequence goes on from JAQNCA010000024.1 coordinate 4,203,332, forward strand.
CCCCCGGCAGCTGTGCAAGTATCCCCTGTAGTACAAATCACTAATGTCTGATACCATAGGACACAACACGTGTTTGTACAAACTTCATTAATGATTCAACAATCATTTTTAATGAGTTGTCGTGCTGTGATGTTTTTCCACTAATGTAAAGATGGCTTTCATCTACATTCAGAAACAGTTCAAACGTGAACAAAAGTCTAAAAAATAACGACTAAAAGTGGACACAAAAGGCAGCAAGAAATCACCAGTGGTCTTGTCTGTTTTCAAATAACTGTAACCTTCATCACAGCACAGAGTGTTTACGTTTATGTCATTATAATGTCAAAGATAATGTCTGCTTTTTCTTTACCATTTGTTCAACCTTTACACCATTACATCACTAAAGGAGTGACTTCCTTCCTGACTCTCTGCTGTGATCAAGTATCGTAACTTCTGTGACTACATTCAAGCTTATGCATGGCTGCATTAACAGCCTGCTGCCGTGGTTGTCTGACTCACCTTGCAGTGTTTGCAGGCACTGGCCCGTCTTTATGTCCCAGATCTTGACGGTGGAGTCTGCATTGCCTGAGACCAGGATGTTGTCTTTGAGCTCCATGCCGCTGGTGAGGGACTGATGCCCTGTTAGCGTGTGGATGCAGTTGCCCGTCTCCACGTCCCAGACCCTGATGGACGTGTCCAATGAGCCGCTCACCACATGGATCCCATCAAACTAGAAGGCAGACAGGATCTCAAGTTCAGCCTCGACACTTTCATTCTGACAGCAGGTTGAATGTTGATTGGAAATTATTTTTGAACTAAAAATCAAGCTGCCACCAGTAAACTTCACCTCAACTTGCAGCTGATGTTGACGCCTAAAAAAAACATACATCTACAACCTTCTATTAACAAACTTAAAATTAAATGAATGACTTTTATTGATCTGTGAAACTTTTCTTGCTGTTCTCGCGTCCAAAAGTAGAGCATCGACAATTCAAAGCTTAACGATGCAGCGTGGCACAAAAACCAATCTATCAGCGCATTAAACAGCCTCCTCTCACCTCTCTGGTGATGGCAGTGGCTAGAGTGCACTGTAATCACACAGAGTGGGTGGGAGGACATCTTGGAGGACACAGAGGAATGATTATTTTATTTAACACGCACACACGCAGGTTTGTAGAGAATACATTAACACATTATAAAAGAGTCGGAAAACATTAGTGCATGAGACTGACTCATTTATGGCTGTTTGTGTGTCACTCTGGCAAAGTAACTAAGTGAACCCGAAAAGAAGCATTTTAAGCAAAAAGTGATTCAGAAAGTGCATCCTGTTCACATTTCACACAGCTTTTAAAACTATTTCTACTAAATGAACAAAACTAACATCTAACTCACTTGAATAATTAGACCGAAGTGTGAAGGGGGAATTGAGAATTTGAAAACTGCTGTCACATAATTCTATAGACTGGGAACATTTTAATCTTCATTTTTATGCACAGATATAACTAGAACATAGTGATAGCTATATCGACATGGTAAATAAATTTGATATTTCCTTTGGCTTCCGTTCCTTAACCTTCATTTATTAAAGTCATGTCACAGTCTGAGATGCAGCACTGACTTCCTGTTTAGACATGATTCCTTTTTAAGTGGATGGGCTGTGAAAAGTCCAGCCTTCCATTCAATCTTGTAGTCTGTTGATGTTGATCTCTAAATGACTGAAATAACACACACACACATGCACGAGTGATTGTGTGTCTGCAGCTGCTCACCTGTAATGAGTACACTCTGTTGGTGTGGCCCTGAAGCGTGTGGAGGCAGGTCTCCGTCTCGGGGTCCCACACTTTGACCATGAAGTCATAGGCACCGCTGACCACCCGCCGCCCATCATACTGGACGCAACGCACCGCCGCCACGTGGCCCATGAGGACGTGTAAACACTGACCAGTCTCAATGTCCCAGACACGCAGCGTGGCGTCACGAGAGCCACTGACCACCCTGAGAGAAAACCGAAGAAACACAATGACAACAAGTCAGGCACAAGAAGCAGAACATGAATGCGCTGCACAAACAGTTAAAACAGTTGTGATTTCAATAGAAGTCTTTACATTAAGCTTCACTTTGAACCAGAGGGGACGTTTTCCATTCTGTAAGAAAAAATTCAACAGTCTACACAACACTTTCATTCATAGCTTGGCAGCTGCATTGACAGAATAATGAGGCAGGTATGAGCTTTTTCTTTCACTCCTCTGACAATGAGAAACCTACAGCAACACATTCGTGTTCATACTTGAATGTACAAAAAAACACCCATTTCACTTAAACAGCTGCCCTCCGGCTACACTCACTCAGATGGGAAAATGACAGACACATTTCAGAAAAGGAAACTCCACTTAGGGAAGATTGTTACTGAAGTTTTACATATTTTAGATAATTCCTGTACGACCATCAAGAATCGTTAAAAACTCAGAAACAGAAGAAAAAGAACTGAGACATTACTACATTATGGGGGGATCTTTTGCCCTGCTCATTTGAAAAGAAAACATGCCACAAATACACACAGCACATACTCTTTATTTACAAAAAGCCTCGTGGTTCAACATGGATGGAAATCACCAACATGTTATTCACTGTCTGCCTGCAGCTCAAAATATTTCCACAGTGAGTGAGTAATCAAATGCTACACAAAAACGTTGGTGGGCCCTAAGGCAAAAAGAGCACTTTGAGTCTCTGGAGTGTAATACTGAGTGAATGAGTGAGCAGCAGTTCACTTAAGAAGGCTCACAGGGTCTATTTATTCACTATGAGACCACATGCTCACTTTCATTGACACACTGTCCTCTTACAGAACTGCATAGATGCTCTTTTGCTTGGTGGGATCACTGTTAAGTCGGGCGTTAGGATTCACATAATACCAAACCTGAAAGGAACAGTTCAATACTGAGGGACAAGAGAGTTGAAAGGGAAAATTCACATTTTACACACATATATAAAATTTAGTGTTTCTACAGATTCAGGGTAGCAGTTTCACCTCTTTCAAGTCTTTATGCAAAGCTAAGCTAGCTTCCTGTTGTCATTAGCTTCATATCTATCCTAGGGATGAAATTGGTATCGCTCTCATCCAGCTCATGGAAAAAAAAAGCTAATGTGCATATTCACAAAATATCAAACAATTTCTTTTAGAGGAAAAATCAACAATAAATTTTAACTGATTACTTCTTTGGTTGTTTTGTCAGAACACAGGAAATTGTGTTAATCAAACTCTGAGGAAGGAACATCTCAAAATGTCTTGTTTGTATCAGCGACAATACACAACCCAAACATATTTGTTTTGATGTTGCGTGAGACAAAGAGAGCAGCAAATCCACTTCAGAAGCTGTAGTGGGGGAATATTCTGCATTTGTACTTAAAAAATGTATTGCTAAAGCATTTAACACATTATTATTCTGTAAATCAGCTATTGAGAAATCCACTATTCTTTTATCGGCAGACTTATCTGCTGGATCTTCATCATATCAACAACTAAAACTGTGTTATTTATTTAAATGCTACTCAGACTCAGTGAGTCTCAGCAGTGAGACCTCTCCATACCTTTTCTCATGTAGGTGCATGCAGCGCACTGTTGAGGTATGCCCGTAGAGGGTGTGGATACATTCTCCTGTCTCTGCGTTCCAGACCTTGAGTGTGCGATCGGTGGAGCCGCTGATGATAATGTTGTCTCTCATCTGGGATGACCACACGCCCCCTGTGTGGCCCACCAATGTGCGCAGACACTAAAAGAATCACAAAAAGAAGTAGAAAAGTCTTTACCAGCAAGCACTACACTATTACCGCAGACTTTGGATGTTAGAAAAGTTAGTTTCAAAGACATTCAGGGTGCTTTCATTCATATTTATCACATTTAAGGACTCATAAAATCAAATTTGGGATTTTTTCCCCACCATGACCTCCTACTGCCTCCAGGGGGAGAGAAAAAAAAAAGAGACAAGTCAAATGAAATTTCTGTGACCTTTCAGAGGAAAGAGGCGTTTAGTCGCTCCATACCTGCTGCTGCTGCGCTGGGAACAAAATCTCTCCCTGAGCTTTTATAATTGCTTTTACTTATCTGTTGGGAAAGCGGGCGATTCATTCTCTTTGCAGAATGGGTTGTGACAACTGTCTTCAATAAAGAAATGTGCCCATTCATCCTCATTAGGGATGGTAGATTAGCTATTGATTACTGCAGTTATGGAAATCTTTCTGATCAATTGAATTTGCGTCTCCACAGTTTGTCTCATTTGTCCCTCGATTTAATTATCCTACATGCATTAAATTTAATTCTTTGGGGACAGAAAGCAAACTGTGGAGGAGGTCGGTGGTGAGTGCTGTGGTTATGTCGGGTTCGGAGTGGAGCGTGTTGCTGAGGTGTACAACATGTGACCCTCTGACTGCAGCTGATAAGCCTCTGAGCAGTGAATGGCAGCACAGGGCAAGAGGCTTTGCTGCAGCGAGTGAAAGAGGAAGATGATGCTGCAGCCTGGCTTCCCTCCTCTCTGTGCTGTGATAAAGAGAATCACTTCATTAACTGTGGGCCACTGTGGCATGACTCTACAATCAACCTCACTGTGTTAAAAGTCTCACTTGTTTTATGGCTATGGTCCTTTTTCTCGGTTTTAAACAGCAGTGCAGAATAATACTGCAGCTGGAGAAACATCTGACTAAATTACACCTTTACTGGACACTTAAAAGATGGCAGACACTTGGTTATTTTGTGGAATGTCGCAGTATATATGAAATGAATTCTGACTGTCCACATTCATGATAAATATTTGCTTTCCTTCTGTATCGCAGCCCTGCAGTTTATTGTGAATCACACTCAAGGATGAAGGATTTTTCTCGTGAATCGAAGCCAGTGGTTGAGGTTCCAAGAACAAGAATTGCAGTGTGTGATTAGAGCCTACTCAAACACTGCGTGGGCAGAGAGAATACCTGAAATGAAGGGCTTAGGCTGCTTTATCTGTCAGTGAAACAAACATAAAATGAGGCTGTCCCTGAGAGTCAAAGAAGATTTGCACTCCTTTAATGAACCTGTGAAGGACCTTTTTTTTTGAACATGTGGGTTTCATACAATGCTTAACATTTGCATTTTATTCTTTGTTCATTTAAAAAAAAAAACAAAAAAAAAACACACAGTGGGAGAGTATCCAGCACAGCAGCAGCAACAGAGCTCGGAACAGTTTTCTCTTTGTATTGAATAAGTCTTGGCAGGAAATATGAGAAAATAAGGATCAACCTGACAAAAGCTGAAAGCAAATAAACTTCTTAAGGTCAAGCAATCACATTATTGTAGACTGTGATTGCATAGTTAAAGCGCTCACACCAAAATCCATATTAGGAATGCATCTAGTTTCTCAAATTTTTCTTTAAATATGATTTTTTAAAATTGATTTTATAGATAGAGGGACAGGAAAGAGGTATTTCTAACATCCTTGGTTATGGTAAGTTCAGGGAATTGTCAAGGAAAATCCATTTTTCTGTTTGGCTGGCAGGAGTCTTTCTAACATATCTCAGGAGTCAATCTGTTCAGAACATTTTCTACATTTGAAAACGTTTCAGTTTGAAACGACCACAGCAACTATGGTGATGATGTGTTATGCAAACAGTTACAGCCAAGCTAACCAGCGGTTAAATCAAAAATGGTTGACATACTCGCCACAATTTTTACACAAGTCAATAGGTAAGACCCGTTCCCTATCTGTTTTCCCTTCCTATGTCCTACATATAAGTATTCTCTACATAACCTTGATATATAAAGAAATACACACTCTGTTGATGCTGGATTATATCAACATGTTTTAAATTCCTTGAGCTGCTAATTTGATGACACTGGTCACGATTTACTTTTTCACTCCTATCACTCAAAGATGTCATTTCACAATACCAATGTGCTTTCTCTAACAGTAAAAAGGCATTACTATGGGATCACAAAATCACAGCCATTCTTGTGCAATCACACACGTTCATGCATCAACACTAGATGGCCGTCATTAACTTAATTTGACTAATTAAGTTGTCATTTCCACTTCTCTAATCATCTTAACAATTTTCCTCTCAAGTTCACGGTTTCAAAAGCAAGCACTTATTTTTGCTGGTTTTAAAGAGAAAAAAAAGAAGAAGGAGAAGGTAATTGGAGTATCCATGCGGCTAAAGCATCTAACAGGGCACGTCACCCTGGGTACGACAGCAGTCCGCAGGTCTGCCATCTTAGATCTGCCTGACAGCTCAGACTGCTGCTGACAGGCACCACCAAGGACACGACGCTGGCCGGTTAAGCATCAGGCAGCCACTTCTGCAACAATGAGATGAACGCAGCTGTTTCTGTGTGGAAGATTGACATCTTTCACTGAGGCTGGGGGGACACGCCGAGACAAAGAGGTCCATCAGGTGATGCCAGAGACTTCAAGTATCATCTTCAGCAGGAAAACAAGCTGTTTAAAATTCCTTCAGATAACAAATCTGAAGCGTACGCTCCATCGTTTCAAACTCTTGAGTTTCTTCGATCTCTGATGCAACATTTTCAACACAATCAGATCCCATTGTTGCACCTGATCGCTAAGCAACGGCCCAGTTCTTTCAGAGGTGTGGAAGCATTTACATATAATATGCTCATATAATAACTCCCTGATTGCCTCACAGCGAGAGTTCACTTCACAGTGTTTTACATAACAAGATAAATCAAGGGCAAGACAAAACTAGCAGCAAAGATTAAGCATTATTAAGACATACCTGTCTCAGTGTTTGCTGAACGTTTTGCAAGCCTGCGCTGGTTTTAACAGTATCTGAAGAATGTTTGCCTAACATTACATAATTCATGTCATGTCCATGGAACTACGAGTCTCTATGAAGGGACATTTTAGCTGTCTGTGCTAAAAATACCCACTGAGTTTGAAAAATACATGATAAACAAACAGAAATAAATAAATAGATATAAAAACAGGACAGTGGACAGATCATTAAACTATTGATAGAAACATCTTGTCAGCATCATGACTGATTCACTATTTAGTTAGACATGGGTTGGGAATACTGTGGGTGGGAAAAATGAGAACATTTTGGTACTACGGGGTAAAATATCACCACTTTAATTCATCTCACATTGTCCAATCATTAGGAATCTTATTGACTGCTCGGAACTGAACCCAAGGTCTCTGGGTAAAAGCGGCAAAAGTGGCCGAGGAGAAGTTTTGAGGCTGCTCTACCTCTGGCACGACTTGTCTATGCTATGACCAATTTCTTTTTCCATCCTATCCATTTAAATCCTTTACCTACAGTGCAAGTAAGCGAAGCTGCATTTCAAATCCCTCCTGTGGAGCAAAAAGTACAATGTAGCTGCTGATCTCTGAGAACATGAGCCAATTTACTCTCGTAATCTATATTCGTCTACCAAGCTCATTGCTGATATGCAGAGACCGCTTTCTGCGATGAATGAAAAACGACCGAAAATCAAACATAATATCTTTTCAGAACATGTCTTTTGATGGAGCAAAGAAAAGAAAACCAAGTCCTCAGTCTAATGCCAATGTTTAACGGCCAACATCAGAGTCCATCTTCTGAGTTTATCATTGTGCTGATATCTCTTATTGATCCGAATGAAAGAACCAAGTTGAGGACGTGGCTGGTAGTTGCTTTACAGTCCTGCATCTCAGCCATGGGGGACAAAGTGACAGCGAGTGAGAAAACATGACGATCGAGTGATCAAATCCGTTGGCAAAGACTGTAAAGAATGCTGACAGCAGGGAGGAAAACAAATGCAGGTGCTGGTAATCCCATTGTACTTTTCTTTACAGTTTTACTAGCATCTGCAGCCACTTCAACCGAAATGGTCGACTAGGCTTAATTGGCCATTTCTCTCAAGTGAGGAGTTCACTCTCTGGTGTCGAGAGCTAAGGAAGCAGAGAGATGAAATCCACAGAGGGGATGTGTTCTGAATACGGCACCCAAACAGAAGAGGATTTAGGCTCATCTCTTCTTCATGACTAATGTAAACAAACAATTCTGAGTGGGATTAACGCTGTAGAAACCACAGACAATATAGAGTGTGTCTGTGTGTGATTCAAGACTTGAATGCGGCGTGAGTTTGCTGGTGACGTGACTCATTGCAGATTTGCACCACCAATATGGATCTGCTGCAGCTGTAACTCAACAACCTGTCATCCAGATATTAGTCTTCGGGTGAAGGGGAGCCAAATTGCGCCCCATGCCTATAGGATGACCTTGGCAAGATCTGTTCAGATCAGCAAATGCTGTGACTGATATGCATGTAATCACCAGTGGGCTGAATGCCATCTTCAGTATCAGTTAAACCTGAGTCTTTGCAGCAATGAAAAGAAAGCTCTCTGGCATATGAGGTTCAACAGAAAGTGAACCTTAGAGCAGCACGATCATGCAGAGTATCAATTTTTTTGTAAGGCCTCTTTTTTGCATGTGTTTTTATTTTTGTGTAATGAAACAGCAGACTCACAGCCCAACAGTATCTCATTTATTTGCCAAGTCAGAGTGAAAGGAACAGAGCTGAGAGGAGAAATATGCAATCGCAGCTTAAAGAGGATTTTTATTAAGGAAAAAAAAACAATCTTTTGAAAATGGAACCCAACACTGAGGTATGAAAGCTCTGCGATTTACAACAATCTGTGGACCTCTCTCCAACACAACAGTACAACCACTGCCTCTCTTTTTAATACACAGTGTAAAGCTGCAGCACAAGGCCTGTGTGGCTGCACCAGCCTCAGCAATGAATACTAACACCCTTTGCGGACATGTGCTGGGTAACAAGTCTGCTAAAAAGTAAGAGGGCAGATTTAAGTGAAATAGTCTTGCCAGGATGTTTTTATGTAACAGAGCAAATGTTACTAATTATTAAATATCTGGTTGGTGGGAGCTGTTAAGACACATTAAGGTGTCAGATAGAAAAGCTGTTATGAATAGCTAAATGTGAAACATGCTATATTAGATGACAGTAAGTCTGGTGAACCATTAAGCAGTCTCCTTCAGTTCCAAATCAACAAGCCCCAAATGAGGTTGATTTAACTTAGAACTTGAACCGCAGCCTTCAATAAAATAATGTCCGAATGCAGAGGAAGCAATTAAGGGGGGAAACAGGAAATGGAAAAGCAGGCGACCCATACCTTTCCTGTGATGGCCGACCAGACTTTCAGTGTGTTGTCGTCAGAGCCGCTGACGATGCGGTTACCGCAAAACTGGAGGCAGGTGATCACATGGTCGTCGTGACCCTTCAGCACCTTTAAGATGGGACAGATAAAGAGATCTGCAGTGAGAAGGACAGGGAGGACGGGTGGATGTGAGATGACAAAGCAGCTAGCAAGAAGTGAGGCGGACAACCACTTGTCTGTGCTGCTCTGTACATCAAAGAGGAGATGAGAGGAAAATGTCATGGAGTGCTGCAGGTATACACAGCTCTTTAAGTAGAGCTTTACTGTACACTGTGTGTGTGTGTGTGTGTGTGCAGTCTTTGTTGGCTAGTATTGGGTCACAGGACTGCTTGCTCAGCAAACCCTGCATATGCAAAGGAGTATGAAGAGCACAGTAACCAAATTTACATCAGTGGCGGCCTAAAATGACCCGAGGCTGGTTCAAAAGCACACAGGGCCCATTAAGGATCAGCTCTTGCATGCTGGTCGTGCTTTATGGGCAGGAGCCTGAGACAAAGTGGTGTCTCAAGATTGAAAATTGATGAAAGGAAGACCATCCTATACTGCAGCTCAATTATCATTCCACACGAACGCTGCGGAGCATGGAGCTGACCCATCACTAACTTTCCATCAACTTCACACCCTTATTGAACTTATCTTTTTGTGACTCAAAGCCATTTTATATCAGATCTATGAGTTCAGCTACCCTGTGTGGAATCTAAGTTTGCAGAAAAAGCTACCTTGGGGGATTTGAGGTCTCCTCTCCTCCAATTGGTGTCTATTCTGTGCTGCCTGATGTAGGCACTCTTCCAGGGGCTGTGAGTGAAGCCAGGCTTCACGATTTTCCTCTTCTTAAGGGGCAGAGGCTCATCGATGCCTATTAGGAGAGAGACGGAAGCAGATTGGACTTACAGGGTCATGTTTTTCTCTTAAAAAATTATGTTAAAAAACAAGTACAACCACATCTCCAAGCACAGTGATAGCTTCAGACCTCTCCCGCTGTGCGACTGCATGTTTGCATCTGCTGAAAAGACTTGAGACCTACCTTCTTCCCTGCATTTCTCTCTCCACAGCAGGTTGTCTTCTGCCAGGATGCGCCAGTAGCGACACGTCTGGGCTGCTTGGAGGAGGTCTTTCGGTTCCAGGAATGACAGCACATACAAAGCCAGCTGTTGAAAGACAACGATGAGGAATGTGAGAGGTGTAAATGGAAAAGGAGACACAGAAAGGAGCTATTATTCACTGCAGCAGGCGTATACAACAGTTCAAACACCTCATGGAAGAGGACTTTAAGTTGGAAGCGACTAAATCACAATAACAAAAAGGAACCGCTGAGGAAACACACTTGCCTTACAAACTATGTGCCCAAAATTAACTGCATAAATCTAACTGACAAGGGTAGAGAATGGTCTTACCATAAAATTGAATCAACATGTCTATTGAAGCCTAACAAAACATATTCAATAGGAGCTTCACAGAGCAGGTAATGACACTCCAGCTACTGCTCGTTACACCAAAGCCAGCATATGAAGATAAAACCTGGTATAATGAGCATAAATCCTGAATCCTTAACAATAGTGGAAAAAAAACAGACATATATTTGGACAAAGCTCTCAACACAAAATGTCTGTTGCAACTATGAAACAATAGGCGGATTAACCATTAGGTCAAGAGATTGCTCCGTTTTATGGTAAAAAGGCTAAGGATTTTGGATTCATTTTGCAGGATGAGACGTAACGAAGTGTGAATATTGCTCTTTTATTATGACAATAATCAGAGATGATCATGACCCACAACACAATGTGTGAAAAATTCAGAGTCGGAGTCATTAACTTCAGGATGGAGTTCAATGACAAATGTCGGATTCACAATAACTAGGGGCCAGTTTCACAAAGATAATAGCTTGTAGTGAGCCTGGTCTTAATTCTGAGCTTAAATCACCTCTTATGTAAGATCCCAACTAAAAATAATTCTCATTATCTATTAACCTGGTCCTTAAATGTCAGAAAATACTGTAAGAAATAATACTTTCTCATATACTGAGGTGGCGCATTTTTATAGCTTGTATTATGTGACCAAATGTCCTAATCTGAACATCTTGTCTCTTTATGAAAAGTTTCTGAGTACTTTATTCATTAAAGATTTGGAGAAGTTTCCTTGTTATATATCTGACTTTACCCAGCTTAGAGCTTCTTTGGCAACATTTTAAAAGAGACTGCGGGTCATTATGAAGGGCTGTCCTTATCCGGTACTCGACATTCGCAAGGTTTTTTACAGTTTAGTTTCAGGGTTATTTTAAGTCACTTTCCTTAGACCTCAACATCCCTCAATCACCTGAAAGCCTGTCTAAGCCAGTAGTCATTACCGGGCTGCAGGATATTCTAAAACTTTTATGAATGGACCTTGAGTCTGTGATTACTTTTTAAGCCTAACACACCGCCTTCTGCGGATTCTCTTCATAGTTTCAATTTCATCTGTTTCTATAGTGCAGCCACAGGGATTGTACGGTTAAAATGACTTGACAGCACCACCAATATAAATCCAGCAGCTCTGGCTGAGAGAAGAGACGGGATTATCAAAAGAAGTCAGAGCGAACAGGATATGAAAAGAGGAGAAACAGAAAACAAAATGAAAGGACAGGGCTCGTGTCCTGAGAACACACATGATGCTGTTGTGTGCTCGGCTGTGGAGCAAGTGGTGCTGACACCTTGACATCTTGCATCCTATTGCCTCACTCTCTAAGCTAGCGGGGGGGGGGGGGGGGGGGGGGGGGGGGGGGGGGGGGGGGGGGGGGGGGGGGGGGGGGGGGGGGGGGGGGG
>JAQNCA010000024.1:4231576-4242316 GCA_029783725.1 Acanthurus tractus
CAAAAGAAAGCTTCAAACACAAATCTGTGACCCTTTTCAATAGCCACAGCCTCATTACGTTTGACCTACAGTATAACAGCAAAGTTGCACAGCAAGTTTGGATGGCAATGATTCAGGAAAAAACTTCTCTGAACTGCATCACCTCCCTCATTTGAAAGGCCTGTCTGAGACAAGTGTATTCATATAGCCCAAAATCAAAAGATTGTCTCAGAATACTTTACTATTTGAACAAAAGTATCTGTATAATGTTGAAGAGTCAAAAAAACAAGTCAACTGGACTGTGTTGAGTTTTGGGGAAGACATTTCACTTCTCATCCAAGAAGTTTCTTCAGTTCCTGAAGAAGGAACTGAAGAAGAAGCTGTGAAAGATTATCATGACCTGGATGAATGAGAATCTTCACAGATTTATCTGTATAATGACACCTTCTACTGGTAGATTACCAATAGAGAGAAAAAAAATCTGTAAAACAAAGTGGCATAAACTTTTTTCTTTCATCATGTAAAGACACACAAGAGTTGTATGTACAATGAAGATAGTTGTAGCAGCAATATATCTAAAACTCTGTTTAAATACATGCTATGTACAATCAGAAGTAAATATATGGTATTATAAGTTTCAAGACCTAAGGACACATGCAGTATGAAGTTTTGCAAAAACCTCAACTTTTGGACAGGACTTACTGAAGTTTTAAAACCACTTTTAGCCCCGTAGATTAAGTTGACTTAGTTTTTTCTCAAAGTCAAATAAGTTCTCTAAAAATTTGAACACACTATTCGATAAGTACCTCGGGAGGTGGTCACATTTTAATGTCAAATTGTACAGGAGAAATTTCTGCATTGGAGGTATTAACATTTCCCTCCATTTCTAATCCTTTTCTAACGATAGGCCTATCTAGTTTTGCATTTGGATGCAGCCTAAGCTGTCATATCTCATTCAGAAATGAAAGAGGGTTATGGAAATGTGTGTGATGAGCCAGGTGAAACTTGGCCAGGGTTGGCATAAACATTTACACAGAAATGAATAAACCTCTTTAATCATCCAGAATTACCACTCTGCATCCCAGATGAAGCAGAGCGAGCCAAATTGAGCCTGCTGGGTGTTGCCTGTCATCTGTAGATCCCTAAATATGCTTGAGAAGGTGGTGGGAAACCATGTGGGGACTTTCTGATGGTGACTTGGTCGCAAGCCTTGACCTGAACTCACTACAGAAATTCAGGCATTAAACTTGGTATTTTATCCCTGCTTGTGATACTGATCTCATCTGGAACACCATCTAACCATACTCTCCTTCATCTCTCCCACAAAGCAGTAATTGGCATGTTTGCTGTTCCAAATAAATGGTTTCAAAAGAAAACACGCCCGAGCAACCTTTGAACTGAGATTTTACCTTAATCTAAGTGGATCAGAGATCAGAGGATACTATTAAACACAGTCTGTTTGATCAATTAAAATAAGCAAACATACGAATCATTCACTTTTCTTTTGGGCATTAACCTCAGTTTTTAAGAGCCATTTTGCCGCCATGGCCCTGTCGGCCTGTTAGATATTCAACTCACATTATAGATTGAGACTGAAATATTTAAACAAAAATTTGTCTTGTGTTTCTTGACATTTTATACTGACATTCATGGTTCAGAGGGGATGTAACCAAACCACTTTGGTGTTCCACCGACCTTTGTTTTAGGGCCACCAGCAGGGCAAAATTCGCCTATCAGCATTCACTATTTTCAGATAATGTGTAGCCTGATAACTTTCATGGTCTTCAGGTGACACACTGAGGCTGACATATATGGTTTTGGGTAAAATGTCTCTACAATCACTGAAAGGGTTGCCATTCAGCATTCACATACCCCTCAGGATGTACTGCAGACACTGTAGTGATCCTTTGACATTTTATCTAATATCATCATCAGGTCAAAACATCAGCAAAACTAAAAAGACTTGCCATCAGCACGAGACGATAGTGAATACAGTCAATATGACACTATTATAACAGCTCAGCATTTGCATGTTAGCACTGTCACCGTGACACTGTAGCTTGTTGACAGTAGCATTTATTCAAAACACCACTGATCCTTAGTAAGCTACAGCCTAACGGACCATTTGGCATTGGCTGAGTAACACATGTAACTTAGCCTACTCTGTACAATTAAACACTGGTGTGTCCTGTATATTATGCAGTTCTAAGCTAAGTTGCCTGGAGGAGTTCAAGCATATTACACACTTAAAAACACAGCATCTATTTTATCAAGGCTTATCTTAAGATAGAAGAGTGTCTCTATATTTAAAATTAGTTCAAAGTTACATGCCAGTGGCACTACAATACTAATATGCATTCTCATTGAACTGTCTCTGGCAGAATCTGAGGAAGCAGAGAAGCAAAGCATTGCACGGGAAATGGAGCCATCCATCTTAGCAATGTTACTCAAACGGTTTCCTTGAAAAAAATAAATAGATCAACAAGTTCTTCTGTGAGAAAAAATACCATCAATTTTATTATAGAATGGACTGCAGTGTCTTTCTCAACATAACCTCATAAGGAACAAAAGAGCAAAGAGTTCGGGGGAGTGCCACCTTTACTGGTAAGATAAATGATGGGATACTTTTTAACAACTTGTAGAATGACAGTTTTCAAGAAAGAGGGAGACAGAGGAGGAAAATGAACTCAGAGGGTTTGGGAAACCGTTTAGTCCAGAGGATGATGTTCTATAGCTTTTGTTGCTTCTTTTCCTGAAGATTAAACCATGGTGGATCCTACAGGCTGTGTTTCAACCTAACAATGAGGTAATCTGGAAAAAAATACCATTGCTGAGCTTTAGGTTGAAACACAGCTCTTATTCTGTCAGCCAGGCTAAGTAGAGAAGTGGCATGAAAGTAAAATGACCAGAAAACCCCACACACATTTGATAAGAGTAAAATGTATGATTCCCATGTTGACATAGAAATCCAATTTCCAAAAGTGAAGGGCACATTTGATCTTGTTTAGATGTGCCCACTGTTCATGCCTTGAAAGCCGAGGCTCTTGTCTAAAGTGTCTGGGATTATTGTTATCCCTGATGGACCACAAGCTGAGTGGGCGATAGCAACCTTTTTAGTGCCTGACTTGACTGCTATCAACGACCATGTCAGATGGCACAAAGTGAGACTAACATAATGGCTATATATTTTTTAAAAAAGCGATAAGAAAGGTGGCACATGAAAAGTCATATTTTTGCATTAGGCATTTCTTGGTGAAAAAGAATGATGCAATGTTACAGCAATGCAACTCATCTGAAGACTTTGGTGGACAAAGGCAAGTATATATTCAGCGAATTAAACAACTCAAGCTCAAACACAGTCACATCACCTCTCTGTGCAACAAAAATCAAACCCGTATTTGTCTGTATTTGCTGGCTATTCCTACCATATTTTTTTTATCAGCAGTTTACAGAAAATAAGAAATAGCCTTGAAAGGTGTCTTATATCCCTGCCCATTAACACATACAGACTTAAAAGTCGAGCGCACTGTAGAAAAATGGGAGTGCAAATCATAGAATGATCCTTTATATCCACAGGGAGCAGGTCCTCCTCTACCATCCTCTATCCTCTTCTAAGTTAAAGAAAAAAAACAGCTGCTCCCTTTTAAAGGTGATTTTACACCCATAAAAACACAAATATAAATATAACATTCCATTTTTGACATATTCTGCCAAAATATTCCCCTGAATGTTGCGCACTGGACTTTTAACACATCAGTTTGAGGAAAACTGAAAACTGATTGTGGAGAAAGATTGCACCAGATAGTTTTCATAGGTAATGCAATGATTTGGTTCATAAAGTACACTTACCATGCTTAGTATGCCATATAGGTAGGACAGAGGATCAAGTAGTCTTTTTGACTGAGGCAATGGGAGGTAATACGAAAAGCAATCTTGGATGGAATTTTTACACAATAAGAGGACAGAGAATGGACCCTATTATTCTGAAGGAAACTGCATGAGCTACATCTGTCTCCCAGTAAAGTCAGACAATCTTTAGTGTACGATTAAATGGATGACAGTGACGCCGACAAAGAAGTGTCTCCCGAGATTAAAAGGGCTACATGGAATGACAAGGGTCAAGGGTCGTAAATGTTTCATTTCAGGAAGGGCAAAGAAGCAGTGAACCTTGAACGGACCTTGCAAGCATGTTGTTTCACTCCCACACCAACACACAGGCACAAATATGTGATGCTACTGCTGTAGTTGTAGACTAAGATGCATCTTAAATGTTTTAATGCAGAGATAGTAGAGTGTGAAGGTTAGGTATGCAACAGCAGCCTAGAGCAGTAAATGAGAGGCTTCATACAGGAAAAAATTAAAACTCTTAAATAAAGAAAGCTCAGCAATAGATGAGGCTAACATGAGACAAATCAAATTAAACATATGAGATGATCAGGAGACAATTGTCACTAACTAGGTCTGCAGCAGTAATCAATAAGGCTGAGGTTGTTGGTGTTGGCTGTATGTCCACTGAATCCTGTGGTGGAAGTCGGTCATTCTGTCAGGGGAAGGCAGCTTGGGGCCTCTGAGGAGTTAACATCCCATGCTGGGCAACGTGGAGACAGACGGGGAACGGAGGAGCATCCCAGCTGCTGCCCAAAGGAAAACTTGAATGGCTGGACATGCATTTCATGTCCAAAGAAAAGAGTATGGTAAACTTTGTGTTTATCCAATCTCCTCAACAAACTCAGCTAATGTCAGACTTTGAGCGGAAGTCATAACTTGTCTAACTAGGTTGATGATGTATTCGCTAATACATGTTTTCTGTTAAAATAAATGGTTTGAAGTAAATGTTTTGCAGAGATTTAGTGAGCATTTCTAGGAAGCTGTTGGTGGCTTAACCCTCAGAAAAAGGAATTCACTAGATGCAGCAGTTATATGTCACTGATTCAATTCTGACTCTGCTGCAGTCATTTCCTCCTCCCTGCCTCTAACTCATCCAGCTTCTGACACATAGTAGAGCACTCCTACACACCAAACTACAGGAGGAAGAGGACATTACTCTCTGACTTGTTATCTTGCAGAGAATGAATTAGAGGAGAGAGAGTACATTTAGCCTTTAGAGAAGCATCTTTATGAGCTGGAGTTTGTATGTTTTTGTTGATTTGTTTGCTTATGTCTATGCTTTATGACATGCATAATGGATACCAGAATTCACCAGGGGCCTTGCAACAGGTAAACAAAATGCCAAATCATACTATGTATGTGTGGGATCTATGTATATACTTTACTGGTCACGGTAATATGAACAATACTTTGTGCATGGAAAAACTTTCTGTACATGATTCAAAACAAAGGAGAACAGAACATATATCTTCTTTCAAAGCATATGATAGAGCAGAAGAAACTAAACATCAGAGAATTGCATGGAGAACTTTTTCAACCATTAAGTCTGTGCTTGGCAATAGAGATGCTTTTCATCTCATGGCGAATTTTAAATTTGACTGAGTCAACCCCAACTGGCTGATTTGAACTTTTATCTTTAAGTCTATTTAGTGATGTCTGTTTTAGTCTCCGATGCTGTATTATGTGACTCTGTTTTGTCTAACTGTATTCTTTGTGTGTAGTTGTCCTTTTGTTTTGTCTGGAATTGTTCGTTGTTTTTTCGCTCCTCTGCACTCAGGGTCTCTTTTGCAAAATGAATCTTGATTTCAGTGAGATTTCCTCATTAAATAAAGGTTATATACACACATTTCACAGCAGCATTATTTTCTATCACAATGTCCTTTGTTTGATTCATTATGATTTCTAACAAATGGTCTTGGCCTTTGTCTTTACACAGTCAGCATGCTGCAATGTAAAATATTTCAAAATTAACACAGTGTGTGGAGTTTGATTACACACTCCATTGCTGCTGTGGCTTCTATGTGTCCCTGCTCTGAAAGATATTAACAGACTGAGAATGCATGGTCGCTATTTTCTCTTGATTATTGCTTCGAAATGGACTATAGATTGCCTGAAACAACAAAGAACAATAATTCTGTCAAATTTTTTCAGTTTAAGGTCAGAAGTGTCGTACTGGCCTTAAATATCTGCTTATTTAGAGCAGAGGTCAAGCTTTAATAAGCTATGATATGCAAATTTTCACCCTGTGGCAGGAAGTGTATTGTTAGTTCAAGCTGTCATCTGTCCCGCTACACAGTCTCCAAAACTTGTCATTTATCTTGATGAGCTGTCTACCTTGAAATGACATTTAGCCTGCAGGCGAGCTAACCAGCATCTGTAGAGCTACTGCAGGCATCCAGGCAGCAGATGGCATGAAAAAGTAAACATGCCTTTCCATTAAAATGGTGCAGGCACTCCTGGGGCCATCCAGCGAGCCTGAACACTCCAAGTTTTATTGTTTAAATTACACTACACGGATCAGGATTGTGAAAACTCTTCAAAATACCTCATGAGAATGACAGAGAAACGGTTGCCTGTAATATTACGTAAAAAACATTTCAGTGATTTGTACAAACATAATACAACATTCAGAGCTTTCGGTTCTTTCTTCCTTTCTTCAAACTCTGCAAATTTAAGATGTTTTATAACTCAGTCTGACAAATAACCTTCAGTCGCTTGTGTTGGGTGGATGTTTGTCGCATTCTTTTTTTTTTATATGGAGCGACTTGGCATGTCGTGCTGTCATTTCTTAACTTTCTCCCAACTTCCTCTACAAAGAACCTACGCATCCAACTGGCCAGTCAATGAAATGAGCACAAGAGTGGAAAATGGAAGTGAGGTTGGAACAACTTCCCAAAAATAGACTCCCTTCAGCACACACTGTCATACTCTCACACCGCAACTGCATGGAAGGCTTTAATGTTTTCAACTCAGAAACCACACTGTCTTCTTTAGGGGATGTTGGCCTGCATTTTAAAAATAGTGCAACAACTTGGGGGTCAGTGCTGTTTAGAGACATGGAAGTTGAATCAACTGAACCAACACAGCCACTGGAGTAGGTCACCCAAGCCTTAAATCTACACAGTACTTGAAAATCTATATAAGAGCAGACATATGGATGGGTTTTGAAAAAAAAAAAGAAGTAGCAAAAATTTATATTTCATGAATTTTTAATCTGCTAAAGTGAAGTATTTTGGGTGGGACGGGCATCCTATGAATACTCTGCTAAACTCCAGCAGAGGATGTTTAAGGCAAAGGCTATCATCGCATCAGTCACTTCATATTTCTTCTGCCATGTTGCATGACCTTTGAGTCAAATGCAACTTGAAATTCAGAATTCCAAATGTCAGGCAAGTCAAGATGATGTAGCTGCTTAAAACTCAGTTTGCTGACATGTCTTGATGTTTCATTCCTCATTTCATTATGACAGTTTTACAGAAGGGTTGTAGTGATATGGTTGCTTTTCTTCGTGCTTTTTAAACTTAGTATGTTGGTATACTTGGGGCAAATTTGTATATCTAGCAATATTCTGTATGTTTTTTTTCTTATTAAAAAAACCTATAGAAAAAGCAAGACCAGCAAAGCCTTTGTCCATCGCTCAATACTCTGACTTTCCCAGCCAGTCTGTGGCACTCAGTGCCAAGCCCATTCATCACTAATGCAGCCATTAATCTTTAAAATCTTAATTTTTAAAGAAGGCTACACGGTGTCTAAAAACAGCTTGAAGATGCTGATGTTACTCAAACTAGAAAATAGAGGGCTCACGAGGGACTATATTTAGCTGAGGATTGCACGTGCAATTGAAGGTCAACAGCAGTTGGAGAATGTATAGGGTATCAACTATAAATAAGTAGTGGTATATTCAAATATTAAGCATATGAAATAAGTTCTGTACTGAGTACACAGATAACCTTTTTTTTTGCATTTTTATAGTATCTTCTGTCAACTAAAGGAAAATATGGAACATCAAACTTGTTCTTAAACAAAAAGAAAATATGAATAAAAGAGCTGATAAACCTTTCACCTGGGACTTCTACCTGCACTCTGACTCTTGCATCCTGTTAGCAAACTATCTACTAATCAATTTTCCTGACAGGGAAGAAATATATCATTAGGAAAACCTTCAACAAATGGGTTCATGTGTAGTGTAGGGCTCACCACACCCATTCAGCCTCGACCCTATAGCTGACCTTTAAATTTCACAATAGGCAGCCCACAATAGCTGCCATGTGCCTAGTGGTTTAATCTCCACAGCCCATCTGCTGCGGCTGCTGCCTGTGAGTTGAATCTGGGAGAAGAGAGGGAGTGCCCAGCTTCCCTCTGAAGCTCATGGGTGCCTGTCTCCCTACATCCTGTGGGACAGCTGTATGGTAATGTGCACAAGAGGCCGGGGACAGCAGTAGTCACTGGGATTGCAAGGCAGACACAGAACAAGGACCCCCTTCTCAGTGGGTAGCCAAAGGCATGAACTTGGCAGATTAGACATTCAGGAAACAAATAAGGCTCCATCACAGACAGGCATCTGAAATCAACAACAACAACCAAACACACAAGCCTGCAGAAAGAGCCCACAAAAAGGAAAAGGAAAAGCACTCTTAAACTGTTTAAGTGATGAGACTGAAGAACTCTGCCTGCCACCTTGTGGTTTTTTCCTCCTTTTGGTAACTAAATGCATGCTGTAATTAAAACAGACAAATCAAGCACAGAGAAGCTCAAAGATTCTGCGATACTCAGAGCCCTTAAATAGTAAAAGAAACTTTGGGACTAATACTGTCAGTTTTTTATGGCAACAATCAAGAAGAATTAACTTTTACTCAGCACTTCTGTAAGTGGTGGTTTTTCCCTGATCTTTAGGAAACAGCAGAGTAGTGGTCAGTGACAGCTGATGTCAGATATGTCAGGTAGGACCAACACATTAAAATGTTGATGCTTGGGGAAAAACAAATCAATAATTCAAAGCCAGGGAAGTAGCAGATCTAATCTTGATGTGACGACGACGAAGGACAGGCAGGGGCATGGGCAGCAGTGGAGGACCCTGCTACCGCCCCCACCCACCCCACCCCCTCCATCTGTAAACTGTTGCCTGGCAACAGGATTTGTTCTCGCTGGCCTCCAGGCTGCAGTGTGCTGCCTCTGGCCTCATCCAGGGAAAAGGCTCTTGTTTGCTATTAGAGTCAACCAATTCTGGCAATGGATGCAGGGGTCACCATTCAGCCATTCAGTAATGACTTCTGCAGAGGCTGCTAATGAAGGCTTCAATTTCATGAGATTAAGGTCAATTTTATCTCAAAATGTGGCACAAAATCATGAAGTGGGGCTGGGTATATATCAGGATTTTTTCGCAGTGGAGAATTGGTGTAATTTGTCACTCACCTTGCTCAGCTAACAATGCTATGACCGTCAGGCCACTATCCCCTCAGGGCGAAAAACAATCATCTTTAAAGGAAACAGCCCAACCTCTAGAGTTTCTCTTTTTCCCTGCTGTATTGGCCATGCCATCTGTCTCTGATGCACTCAGTGGCGATGTGGCTTAATTGTTATGCAGGGGAGATGTGCTTACAACAAATGGATTGTTACCAAGCATTCAGCCAGTCTCTAAAATAGCCATATCATCTGTGTCTCTTCCTGTTGTGCTCAGACATGCAAACTGCATCAGGAAGAAGATGATGAATCCACTCAATGGTTAAATGATTTAAATTATATTTAATAGAAGATTAAACCTAAACGGATCAAAGAAAGAAAGAAGGTGTGGTCAGAAAACAAGGTAGGATATCCTGCCCATTGTTTCTGAGAGGGAAAGTTCACCGGGATTCAGCTCTTAGGAATACTAATGATGCACATCAATATGTCCTCAACATGCAGGCTGTACCTGATACTACCTCTCACCTGAATATACTAAGGCACAACCTGTCTCAATGAAACACTGTTGTTTTCAGCAAAAAAGTGCAGTACCACATAGAAATGCAAATGGGAAAGAATGGGAAACTGCTCGGAGCAAATATTTGTCTTAACTTATTACTTTTTAGACTTGCCACCAAAATTATGTTTGCTCTTTCTTTTTTTTAGTTCTAATAAGTAAAAGTCAAACATTTTTTTCTGAGAAGTGCAAAAAAATCCCCAAACCCCTTTCAAGAAGAGTTTTCAAGTCCTCAGAAGAACATTAGCACTCTGAATTAAAACATTCATACTCCAAACTGCTTTCTGAAGTTCAACTGTCTCTTAAATCCCATTTTCATATATAATTAATGAATACCAGGTGATTACAGTTGCATTCACATTGTCCTCCTTGGTGAAGTCAGTGCGAACCAGTGGATGTCTGTGTTTCAAGAACCACAGCAGACAAGCACCGACTGGTTTCCAGTTAACAGGTTTTGAATACTAAGGTCTCCTGTTTGCACTATGAAGACTGTATCACTAAAGCATAGTACTATATCAGCTCAAGAAACAAAGACATTGCTTAAGGAAAGAATCTTTATAGTGACAGAATGGCTTAGAGCATTAAAACCTGTTCGAGTGTTAATATTACTGTTAATAAAAAACTGTCTCCCTGCTTTCATTAGGTACATATTGTACAACTTTTGTACATATTTGGACTTTAGATAACTTTTTGTAATGGAAGGGGAAAAGACAATGAAGGTATTTTGCAATTTGCATGTATCACAATGTTGTCTTTCCACAATTAAATGAGCATGTTTCCCTACAATATATATTTTAACAAATGTGTTTTAAATGTTTTCTCAGCTTATGGAAAACTGTGTACTGTGCTGTGTATTAAATCAAGAGCTTCCTAAACTAACACCCACTCACCAGGGAGCATTTGAGGTGTTTTCACTT
>JAQNCA010000024.1:4244728-4261705 GCA_029783725.1 Acanthurus tractus
TGATACACACACAGATTTTTTTCATGTTCAAACTAAGTCTTCAGACCTAACCAACGCTGACTCAAGTGATACCACTTGAAAGGTAATCTAACAGACCTCATGGAGACCCCTGGACTCACAAAAGGCTGTAAACAACTCTTTTCACATTTGTTGTACTAGTAGTGCTGCAATATAATACTTGTATTAGTGCTGCAAGAGTCGTTAGAACAAACTGATCTTCTTATGATAAATGGCAGGGTTTTTTTTAAAGCGCTGTTTCTTACCAGATGCTCCAGGAAATAGGCCACATATATGTGAGAAATATCTAGCAGCTGTGCTAAATTCATTTTATTTTACTATTGTATTTCAATTCAAAGAGGCAGGAGTTAGGAAATAAGAAGTGACATCATTAAAAGGGATTAAAAATTAACTGGGAAATGCCTGCTTCGAAACGATATCTTTAGTCCAGTTCAGAAGTAACCCTAATTTGGCTAACCTTGCAGTCTCCTGTTTTTCTGCTGGACCACTGCTAAACAAAAGGGAGGGGAAACAAGCAGTGTAATGAGGCTCTGCTAATTACATCAGAGCTCTGTTTAAATGAAAGGCTGCGGATGTTGCTGCCCAGTTAGGAGACATAGCTGGAAAATCTAATGTAGCCATGGAATCCCTTTCATTGTCATCCATCACAGCAATATAACAGACAACTGACCCACTGCAGCGAAAGAGATAAACAAAGAGCTCAGAAGATCCAGCTGTTCTGTGTTCATGTATGTTTGCATCTTTGTGTGTATGCATTTATGTGAGGAACCTATTATTGATTTTCTATTTTCTATTATAAATGAATCCCAACATTGTGGCTCCCTGTCCTCATCCGAGGAGAAGATATTGATTGCTTTGTTACCCTACCTTAAGGAGGCCATGAATTGCTAATCAAAATCCGAATTGTGCAGGGAACTGCATCAGGGTAAATATTCAATTCCTGGCCATGCAAAACAAACAAGCTAAACTGTCGGTGGACTGGGAGTAAATGCTGCAGAGTCACCGGTTGTGATCGTTTGCTTTCGTTTATTCCACAATCCAGAGATGGTAAGGGATTTGAGGTTTTTATTTTTTTAATAACCTAAATCTAATCTATGATGTACAAGCTATGAAAATAACTTTCTAAGGAGATTAAACATTAAAACTAATCCTGGGCCAAAATGACTGAACTCACACTCTAATCTCTTTATGCTTAAACTAGCACAACAACTCATGATTATTCTCATTATTGACTGTTTACAGGGTTAATTATGCATTTATCCAATAAAATGTCAGATAATATTGCAAAATGAATGAAATGAAATGAAGTTAAATAAAATTGTTAGTTTTATACTTTTACTAACATAGTACAAATAAAAGCAACAAATAAAATCAGAAGAGCAGAAACTCTGTATTATTGGTTTCTTTGACTGTGAAATTACTATAAAAATGAATCAATGACCAAAAAACTCTAGATTAATTTGCTTCAAACGATCAAAAGTCTTGTAATACTCTAATTTATCAGTAAAATAAAATATCAAAGCAATGACAGTGAATTCTGGTCTTTGTAGATGCTGCTTCAAAAAACAATTCTCTTTCTTATTTGTTCTTTGTTGTCTAAAATTATGAGTAGCCAATACTACTATGTGTATTACCAAAGTATGTGAGAATAAAAGTCTAAAACCTAGATTAAAAACAAATCAATAATTGACTATTCAGAAAAAAACACACCTAAGCCTTGTGTGAGCTATTGGCATGCACATAAACAAGGAACTTGGGTCCATCTCACAGTTTAAACGTTGTGTTGGCAAAACACTGTGCAAATAATTACAGGTGACACTCTCCTGTGGCCTTGCACTTGATGCCACCCTCTTGTCTAATACATGAGCACACTAAGAAGGTGATAACACTCCAGAAAACACTGGAGTGGAGACCTGTTTTAACATACACCTCATTCCAATTGGTACTCCTCCATTATTACTCCTCTGGCAGCAAAATAATTTCCCTTCGAGCCGAGATAAAATGTGTATACTTTGACATATGCACACAGGCAGTTGGCTGAATACAATAATCAATATGAGATGCTGAAATGAGATTCTTACTCTATTCTACATGGACAATGCTTCTATTCAACTTGAGGCCAAAGCTGTCCTGAGCAGCTAGAATGCATATGAGAGTAAATTTTCTAGCTGGAAAGGAGCTACCTTTTCCCCCAGTAGACACTGATGCACACTGAGACAGATGAGAGATCCAAAGGAAGATTTCTGGCTTTATGCCTTCTATGTAGTCTGATGTGATCCAAACATGAATGCAGATGTGTTGTCTGGGAAATTGTTTTTTAGCCTTTCATACTCATAGATTCCTGGCAGAAATGACAAAATGTCAAGGAAAGTTGCAAAAAAAACACATCTGTAAATGTGATGCTGTCCATTTTATTCCAATTTGATTGATGCATTTGATTCTGAACAAGGCATACTGGAAAATTGAAAACCAAGCAGACTATATGCTGCATAAGATTGGAGTAGGATGGTTGCTGGTCAAAGGTATCAGGAAGTGCAACACAAGGCCTCTGGGTTTGAACCTAAAACTATGAGCAGACCAGTTATGACTGATTCTCATTTCAAGTTTTTCCCCTACTTTGTATCTAGTTTTGTTCTTAAGTTACGTATTATGGATTTTTGCATCTTTGGAATATTAAAAATAAACAATGATAAATCCCTTGATTTTCTTGAAGAATAAACACAAATAAATGGACATAAATATCAAGCAGGAAACTTGGACAGTTATCTCACAAAAGATCTCTATCACAACACCAACAATGCTTTACCTATCAAAACTGTCAAGCTCTAACTCATCTTATTTCTATAAAGAGAAAATAAGCAGTTTCTTTCAGACGTAGCTTAACATTGATGAAACCTTTGGCTTTGCAAGGATTTACTTTGATCTGAGAAAAAATAAAGTGGCTATGTAGTCCTTTGATGCTCTTTCAAGTTGATATTACCATTATATAAGGAATAAAACAAGTTGCTCTTTTAACTGGACTAGCACCATATAGCGGACTAGGCTTGTGCAGCAGAGGTAACTTGAACTTGACATGTAACTTGATAACAGGCAGATAACAATTAGTCAGAGGCAGGATCAGAAAATAACTGCCCCTCTCAAATATAAGTTGATACTTAAACCTAAACTTTAACCAAAGCTGTTGAAATATTTCGGCACAGGTCATCTTTAAAAATTGTTGTAAAAGTACTATTGCATTAAACGTGCAGAAATGATAAACAGAGTGAAAGCTTCTTCAGATTCTTAATGTAGTATTGAGTGCTGCACTCATAGTCGTCATAACAACCTGAACATTTAATGAAGCTCTTAGCCAGGAGTGTCTGCATGTGGAAAATGAGTGAAGAAGAGAGAGTGGGGGCCTGAAAGACAGCAGCTGTGTGTCTGAGGGACACGTGAACTGCTTATAAATACAAATTTCAGCCAAAGGTGGTGATGGGGATGGAAAACAGCAGGAGTGTTGCAGTCCTCAGGCACAAAAGATGTGGTAGGGATATGTTCATTATTTCACAAAATAAAGCTTGTCAACAGGGAGCCACAAGGCCACTGCTGTTTCTGAAACAACTGCAGCAAAAAACATGAAGGACTCCTGTCGGACCACAAAACGTCTACATCAAACCTTAAAACCACTTCCAAAGCAAGACAAATTAAATACACAGGATGTGATTACAGCCATAGTCGTAATCCACAAACCCTGCTAGCCATATACTGAAACATGGGGAAGGTCCTTGGTGACACAGAGCTTTATACTGCCACAGTGATCGTTTAACTTTTAGCTCATGCTGCCCCCTAGAGGTAACAAAATGGAATTTTGAATTCCTGCAGAGACTAAACACTTCAAGCATCAGTGAAGAGCCCAGTGGGGATATGTTCAGTTTTTTTCTGATGTGCTTGAAATGATGAAACTAAGAGACATGCTGAAGATGAAGGTACAACAGAAATAAATATGCAAGCAATATAATCAAAACATGGGGTTTTCTTACCTGTGTGATCATAGCGTGCCATAACAGCGGACCGGGACATAGGGAAAAACAAAAGAAGCAATTTTCTGTTAATGAAACACTCTGACGTAAAGAACATGAGAAAATAAATGCATTATGAGCATGTTCAAATTCAAAACAACTTTATCCAAAAACAGCATGATGTTATCATTAATTAATTTCATCTTGAACCCTGAAGTGGAGGGCGACCCAGCCTGAGTTTAGTCCCTCTGATGAAAGCTGGGATAGACTACAGCTCCCCAAAAGACCCTTGATAGGGTTAAGCAGTTCAGAAACTGGAGTGGGTAAATGAGATCTATCAGCAGCAACCAACAACTCATTATTCAAAAACACTGCAACTGACAGTTTTTGGCACAGAAGAAACAGCCAGTATTTGAACAATATTTATGGGAACTGTTTTTAATAAAAGATGACATTGTTTGCTGCAAGTTTTCTAGATTTCTAGATTAGTTTTTGAACCAGCAAAAGAAGAAATAGATTCAGCTTAGCATTTGGGGGGAACCAGGAGTTTTAGAGACTAATGAAGACAAAACCATCTGCATTGCTAAATACTGCTGAGGCTACAGGGAAATTCTATTGCGTTTGTCTCATTTGGGTGAACTGGCACTTTAAAAGATTTGTCAGCATTGAAAAACACTGTTTAAAACGGCAACACAAACAGATGTGGTTGAGATGATTATGACAGCAGATTTTAAATAGTAGCAAACCACATCTGTGCATCTGTCAAGCTGTTCTTCAACAGATTTTGATCAACCCAGTGAGTGCACACAGCAAAACGCAATTTACCCTGTGCACTCAATATTGAAGCATCAAAGCTATACATGTAAGAATCTATCAGTGTAGGAAAGACTGAGAGATAAGTACCAAGGTACGCAATAAGGAAAGAGAAATCAACATCTGACACATACCTTTGTCTCTTTTGAAACAGTTCTAAGCTACTTAAATGTTTTCATGGTAAAAGGGATTTGATTGTTTTGCCTTTGGTGAGGCTGGTTTGCAAAGAGTACAGGACAGTTTCTGTAATGAAGGTGTTTGTTGTGGTTGTCAGACGTAATGTTGTGAAGGTGATGAGGCAATTCTCTTTTGGTTCATAGGAATCGATTCTGGTTCCTTAGTTCATCAACCAATTGTACAGAGTAACACAGGCTGAAATGGTATGAACACCAAACCTTAACTGCACAAACAACTGAAAAGTAAAAGCAATTTTTGTGTTTGTCTTGAAAGAAAGAAACCAGAGACAAAACAGTAAAGAGGACTGATAGTGTGTAGCTGTTAGTGTAAAAGCAAAATGTGAGATCTACTCCCACGCACAAACCACAAAGGTCCACGAGCTGCAGGGAGACCGAGGCATCAAGTCACAGGGATAGAACTGCACTTATTTTGCACTTTTTCCCCACTTTACCTTCAAATTTTTCTTTTCCCTTTTTCCATTTTTATTTTTTATGCCTTTATCTTTAAGTATTAAACACTGAAAAACCTCAAAACAAAATGTTTGAACATGCAGTAAATGAACAGAAATTGCTGTAATCATTCCAAACATTTTCTAAATAGCAGTCCCTAAAAAACTGCCTTTTATAAGCTCCCAAGAAAAATAAAGAAAATCTGATAAACCAAGATGGCCAACACAAACCCATTCTGAAGGCTAGATTTGAGGGCTAAATAATTTATTAATTCACTGGCTACATACCTCTTGGTTCAGCTTTGTACATTTATTACATAACTTCAGCAACTGAGGCTTCAAACAATTCACATTAAGTTCAGTGGCTGTCAGAAACTTAAAGATTTCCCATGAGGATAAAATGCCATATCATCAGGTTCCATTTTTCTTTTACAAGTCTTTTGTTCAAGTTGATGTTTTGCTTTCAACTTAATTTAGCTTCCTTTTTTCCCTTTTTTTTCCCACATGACTTTTGCAGAAGCTTTAAAAAACAAACAAATTCAGACTTGGCTCAAATTAGTAATATGCTAATATGGATATCTTGGGGCCAAGGTTACACTATGTGGAGGTCATGGAGTTGTGTTTGAAGTGCATTCTTTTGCACTTTTCACTAAATTTGTTCATAAATAAGTTAATGATATTTTAACTATGGTATCTTTTTTTTGAAAGCAAAAATTTCACAATCAGCCATGGTCTGTGTTGGTTAAATGCTCAGTCAGAAGGAGTCATCTGCACTGAGGCTGAATGACTCAATTTAGTTGGGACAATAAGCAGCCCATCCAGTGTGAGGAGGGAGGGTGTTGACTCTGCTCCTCAGAGATAAGACCGGGACTCATCTTTTCTGATGGAGGGGAAAATTTAATGAACTATCGAGTGAAAGAAAAGACTACAAGAGCAGGAAGCAAGAATGACAAAACTGATACAAGTTGGGCAAAGCAAGGGTTGACTCTTTGTGAACAATGAGTCAATGTTCTGCCAAGAATGCAGCCATCCTCCCTCTGCTCTATGCCCTCAGAGGGCAACTAAAAGAGAGCTATAATCTTCACCTTCTTGTGTTGTTAATGACACAAAGGAGATGTATGTCCTTGAAAGACTAGAAAGACATTTCTGTATAGCCTGGGAGGATTGTATATTATTCTTGCCATCCAGTGAAACAAACTGAACTCTGAAGATGTTTTCACACCTGCACGTTATGGTCCAGTTACTCGCTTTGATTTTTCTCAGTATGAAAAGAAACCAAATATAGGGGAAATGTGCCAAAGTCACTAACTCACCAACTGATTTGGATCATAGGACATATAGGCTAAAGGTATAAAAACATTCTGAGAGGAAGAAAGCTTTGATCTGTCCTATCACTACGGTAACTGAACTCCTCCAAGCAACATTTACAGGAGAATAATGCCAGTGAGTCAATATTAAAATATACTTGCAAATTTTTCTTAATGCATCTACTCTCCAAGTCCTTGGTGCTTGCAAATGTATCTTCTGGCCATGTATATATACATATATATTTCAATTTTAGATTTGATGTGATAATTTAGGAAGTTACGATACAATGTTGCAAAACACATGTGGGGGGGTGATCAAGCTACTTTTAAAAGGCATCTAAGTCACCACATTTACAATAACAAGAGGACTTTTACAGCAAGTGCATCCACCTTCACTAAATAACAATGCCTTAATGTTATAAATAATAAAAAACAGACAGTCCAGAGGGTACAGGAAGACTACAAGACAAATTTAATTAAATAACATGTTTAAGTAACCATTTTGAAGCTTTCATGCTGTGTGGGTGGTCAGTAAAAAGTAAAGTTGTAATCTGGGGATTAAGTGTTTGGTTCCATTTGGACTGGAAAAAAGGAGCCCATTTAATTAAGAGGGTCATTCAGCAAAAAAATTACAATGCGCGCTACATTGTTCAGCTACATAAAGCGTTGCAAAGTCAAACACTATATTCGGAAGCATAAATTCCTGGTAAATTTCTTATGAGTTAATTCTCCTGTTTATTAACTGAAAGTCATGGACAAGGATCAACTGAATGCCACAGTGATAACTCTCCAGAGTTGTAAAATTTGCCTCATAGTATTATACCCTGTGTTTTGGCATGTGATAAGCCTTCAAAGTCGGATGTACTACTCAAACTAAACCACCGGGATCATATTTCATTTTCTCATCGGTACCTGTAGCAATGCAGCCCCTTGTGTTTTTTTTAACAGAGTGCTATTTTTGGTCTGAACATGGCCTTACTTGTCAGACTTGGAGATACAGTACACCAGAGCCAAGGTCATTTATAAACTGCACAAATTATAAATATGGATGTCATGGCCTCAACCTGGCAGTCATCCATCATCTCTCACACTGTACATGTTGCTAATCAATGTCAGATGATGAATCGGGTACAGTATCTCACATAGACTGAATATGATCACTTGGCCTCTAAAAGCCACCGGCGGTGTTACTGTTCATCTTTCAGAATATGATGCTCACTTTAAGTATGCGTAAGTATATTATTTCTTCAACCAAAATTGTTCTGATGCTCTTAATAAAATGTTAGAAAATGTCCATGGAGCTTCGTAGAGTCTAAGATAACATCTTCAATGGTGACCAAAATTTTAAAAAATTAACACGAAACTGTTAATTTAGAATTTCATTAATGAACTAATTGCTGCAGCTTAATTTTATTGTACTTCGGGTATGAATTTATGTGAACAAGTTAAATCAAGATCCTGTGGAAGAATTTCCATGCAAAAAGCAGATCACACACAACTGGGAATTGGTTTGTTCTCACATAAAAATATTCAACTAGGTTTTGGTGAGGGATGGCACCTGTATAAAGTGTGCAGAGGGCATTATGACAGATTTTGTTTATAGTATACTTGCTTGATGTTTGGCTGTGTTAGCAAAATTGTTGACCCACTTGTTTATGATAATAAGCCATATCAGCCATTGTCAACAGAGTTTTAGCCACTAAAGTAATAGCTAGGTGCTCACAGCATGTTCAGAGCAGCATGTCAGGATCAACACTGTTTAAATTCACCTGCCTGTGCAGCAGGAGGACGTGTAAATAGGGTGAGCTGCGGGGGGGCACAGATGCTTATGGTATAGTGCAGTCATATATAGAGCTCAGCTTGAAGATATCTGGAAGTTTGAGGTTATCAGTGCATGTGGGAAAGAGGTTAAATAAAAAGCTTCAAGTGCACTCACATGCCTATGTATCCTGATTCCTCAATGATGCTAAACAAACGTTTTTTGTTTTTAAATAGCGCTTAAAATATAATGCCAGACAGCTGGGGCTTCTACACACAGCAGGTGGCAGTATGAAGCTTTAAAGTTGGCTGCAACCATGATGTCACCTGTATGGATGTTTTTTTTTTGCAGGTTTACAGTCCTACAGAGGAAGCCAACAAGATTGAAATTTACAGAACATGTTCTACAAGGGTTCAGAAAGAAGGGGAAAAGTAGTGATTTCAATCAGATTTAAATTAGTCGGATTAATATACTTATCATCTATCTTTGCTGTCTATATCTCAGCTTTGCTCACCCTCAGAGAGCTATCTCTTTATCTTGCTCTGTTAGGGGCTTTCATTCTACAAAGGGTATAATCCTCTTGTTGCTGAGCAAGTATTTGAAAACTGCTTAACCTCTGAACAACAGATCTCTGTGATGCCAGCTAAGATATGCATATGCATACACTCACCCACAAAACCTTTTCATCCTGGCATTAAAATAAAAAAGAGGCACTTGATACTCCATCAACTGCAGGTGAACACTAAGAGGAGGCAAGTTCATGGTTTTTGTCATTACAAATAGTCAATATGAAGTTCTGTTGGGTGCAAAGAGTGTTTTAACAGAGTAGAGCTGCTATCAAAACAGACCTCACTCAAAGTGAGGTCTGTTTAATGATTTTTTTTTTCTAAATCAATCTGACAATGTCCTTGTTTGTGGTTTTGAGAGGCACTTTAAATTTTCCTACTTTAAAAAGATGTTGATTTGGTTTGTTGGGATGCGCTGACAGACTATTAATGCAAATGACATCTTACTTTCAAACTCTGATGAACAGGGTTAAAGTCACCCATAACTTTTATACAGCATAATAAACATGAAGCAAAACAAATTCATAAACTGACATTAGACTGTGTCATTTTTGCTGTAATGTCACAGGAAGTCACAGGCTGCAGTGTCCAGGCAGCAGTGCAGTGCACATCAAAAGCAGGGAGACCACACACTGCGACTCAGACAGCAGGGTTCGTACACAGATTAGACAAACTATGCAGACAGCCGCATCAGTTACAGCCAGTCAGCTATCTGTTCACAGGCTGTCTTCACTGATGACCAGATTCTAGCAAGCAGGACACCGTGAAAGGCAAAGAGTCGACTTGATGAAGGTCAGTGTTGAGATGTGCTGATATTAAGACAGTGGAAAAAGACCAGACACACTGAATCATAGGTCATGATTCTGATCGAATCAAATAACTGTAAAGTCTGTGGAGCGGCCAAATTTGAAAGCAAAATCACACCAGAGAACCAAAACACTAGACTGATGATGACTAAAAACGACAACCAGACAGTGTGGAGCCATCACTCATAAAACATGTGTGATTTCTAAAAGAGAGAGCTACGTAGGCAGTAAGACGTGAAGCCTGAACAGTACGTGGATACGTCTTTGGGAGGAAAGCTGCATAATTGGACTTTTTAAATTCTAATAAAAAGCCAAGAAAACTCATTTTTTTTAATTTTCAAGTCTTGAGTTTCTCGGTTTTAACATCTTGATTTAAAAAAAACATATAACAAAGGTTAAAATCAGTGTGCATATGTTTTTTGTGGTCTACAACATAGATGGCAAAATTACTAACACTGACAATGAACGCAAATTATCACACCACTCCGGGAGCATAGTAATAAATAATTTTGTGTTTTTTTCTGAGAGGATTAAAATGAACTCAGGACTAGCCTGGTTATTGCTTGCACTGCATCAGAGCACATTTGTAAAAAGTTTAGCTTTTCTCAACTTTCCTGTAGTGCCAGTGGGCCTTTTAAATCTCTGTTGCTGATGGGGCAGCACAGAGCTGCAACAGCACGTCCCAATTCCCAATTAATACAGTCTATTGCTGTCCCAGCTCTGTATGTGGGAACAGCGTATAAATCTAAAACAACAACAAATTTTAGGACTCACCTGCTGGCTTGCACCCACATGAGACTGACTATATAGGCCGATATAGAATTAATGCAGTGTGAACCATGGAACAACAGTTCCTTTGATTATGACTTTTGTTTTGTGGGGAAAAAGAAATAATAGACCACTCTGAAACTTGTGGTTGTACAGATGGCAGTTTAGAGACACCTATAAAACACCAATACCTAATATTTTTAACATCTCAGAGCAGCTCAAGTGCGGTTACTGTCACAGCAGGGTTGCACGCAAAAATAATGCTTAATTTTCTAAAGAAAACCTCAGCAGATTTAGTGGAGAAAATAAGATAGAAAAAACAGGGCTTTACAAGAAGAAACCAAGAAAGCATTAAAATGCAGTTGAATCTCTAGGTGGTAACCTCGGCGGTTAATTTTGTTTCAGACCTATTCAATGTGCCTAAAAATATTCAATTATTTAGCTCATGTGTATGCAGCACAACTGCTGTGGTTAGTTAGACAAATAACAAAGATGTTTTTATTTGTAAAAGATAAAATATATTTAAGAAGTTTGATCTTGCTTAACGTCTTCATTATAAAGACATCTTTCAAAAGCTGTATCACTTCCCAGAGAAAGGAGTGTCTCTTACTCAGCTCATGCAGTATCTAAGTGCGGGAAATGGCAGTGCTTTCACACAGCTTTTTGGCAGGTGGGAGCATATCACCATCCAGTATGCTTTGTATGTAAAGCACAACAGTAAAACACTGTTCACCCTGAGCTTGAACTCCGGAGATATTCAGATCAGGTTTAAGTTTACCAACCACATGCAATATCAAAATCCAAAGAATGCTCTGCTGTTAATGGTTAGAGAAAGATAGGGAAAGATTCAGAAGATTACCGCACTATTTTTTGAACACATCATTTGCAAAAGTACCCAATTTTCACAAAAAAAATATCTGAAAGCTCAGCAAGATAGATTTCGATCAAAGCAAGGTAGCTTTTTCAACAACATAACACCAGTCTTTGGATGCCACAGTTATGAGTCTCCTCTGAAATCAAGAGTAAACAAAACTCTCTGAGCCGATCTGGGAGCTGTGTAGCTTGCTGACTGGATCTGTGTGCACCCTGGAATGGGACCGCTTCTCAGAATAGCCAATGGCAGATGCCTTCCTCTCCTATGTGTTATTTGGAGCCCAAGGGCAATGGAATCCAACCTCCTGCAGTGAACTGTGGTGCGGTCCTCACTTCAGGACAGAGAGCAGGGCTTAAAGTCTGCTAGTCAAAATTAAAGTCTAGTTGCTTTAAATCATCGACTCATGCCAGTAGTCTGTATGAGCTTGACAAATGGTGTCAAATGCATCAAGGTGACATGACAGGATGGCTCTTCAATAACCCCCTCCCCAACAATTACAATTTCCTTGAGATTAATGTGGTGTTATAAAATGTCTGTTTTTTCTTACCAAAATTCTAAAAGGTAAAAATACCAAGTTCATTTCACATTAAACTTTATTCCTTAAAATTGAGAAACTGCAGATAGCAAAGGTTGCCCTATTAGTTGCAGTTAAATTTTCTATTGATTGACAAATTAATGGACTTATTCTAAAGCAAATAAATGTTAACTGATACCAATTTTTTCTTTTCTTTCAAAAATAGCAGTCTTGATTTTTTGTGTATAATGCAGTTTGGAGGCTACAGAAAATTCTGAATTCCCAAAGTAACACCAAACTAAGCAAGGAATTTCCGTGTATTACAATGCATTGCATCAGTAATGAAGGGGAGAAACGGGAAAAAAAATTATAAAAGATTAATTGGGTTTTTGTCCTGTCAAACACAATGTTTTACATTTGGATATAAAAAAAAAAACACAATAAAAGGGAGATGAAAGGTAAAAAAAAAAGGCCTGAGTGATGGGGCTGGTGAAGCAGCATGATACTGTGCGAGCTGCTTTACTTTCTTTAAAAAAGACATCAGCAGAGAGACATTAGAATCGACAGCTGCTCCTTTACGGCAGCAAGTTTATCTAACATGAAACAGCCACTGAATAAAATCAGGTAGGAGCAGCAACACTTGTGTAGCAAAACAAATATGCTGTGCATATATCTACTGACACTGAGGGGTTTTATTTATATTTAACAGTGCTTAAGTACAAATAAAACTCTGCATTGTTGATGCTTTAAGGGACTTTAATCATTCTAATCAGGCGCTTGCTGGCTTCTACAAATCTAGTTTGCCAGTAATCATTGCTGTTAGTTCTGCTGTTGTTTTCATTTTAGGTCAAAATGAATTCCTCTATACATCAAGCTTATACATATTTTCTGATATGGTAACATTGATTTGTTATTAACTTTGTCATTCAAATGA
Source organism: Acanthurus tractus (assembly GCA_029783725.1). Classification (NCBI taxonomy): domain Eukaryota; kingdom Metazoa; phylum Chordata; class Actinopteri; order Acanthuriformes; family Acanthuridae; genus Acanthurus; species Acanthurus tractus. The sequence continues at coordinate 4,257,711 of JAQNCA010000024.1, forward strand.
CACTGTGGCATTTATAAATGCATATACAGAGCATAAACAAGAGCTTTTATCAACAACTTGCTTTTTGCACACCAAAAACGAAAAAAGAGAAGAGGGTTTGACAGGGTCCAAACACAGAATTGGATGAGGTAAATTCAAGGTTTTGGTGATGGAGAACAGTTGGTTTTGAAATATGTAGCGTAATCACAAATAACACTTGAGCCACTATAAGATCATCTGACTCGGTAGTAGCAGGATTGGGAGCAGTATCATGTCACCCTAGCTGTCACATAACGGACAGGGACAGAGAACTCAAATTGAAAGTGAATACAAATGTCCTCTGTGTAACCAGGCATATGTTCTCAAAAATAGATGGTGAAAAAACAGTGACAGATGGCTTCTTGAGGTCTCTATCCATGTGTCATGCAGATTCATCATCAATTAAAAAATGCACAAAAATGTACTAATTAACTGATAAAACTTATTTTGAAATTTAACTGTGTCTTAATTAACTTGAGAGTAGAAACGGTACCAACATGCTACATGCTCCTGGGTGGATACATATGCTCGGACTTGGCAACCCATATTACTTCAGTTGACAGTCCTAACTTAACAGATAGAGAAAAGCATAGAAAATAGAAATGGTGAGAAAAAAAAATACATTATTTGTGTGGCTATAAATTGAGCAGTAGCACAGCTTTGTTGTCTATGGACAAAACCAAAGGAAACTTTGAGACTCAGATTAACTTGTTCAAGAGAGTAGCAACCAACCCACAACACCTGCTTAAGCAGCAAATGTGTCTTGCTAATAGCTGCTATGGGCATGTCTGGATCACTTTACTCAATAGGCCTGTAGTGTAGGGTGTGGTGGGTGAGAAAAGTAATACCGCAACTAATAGGTCCTGCTGTTAATGTCCTATATGTATCTTGATCTGCTATCTCCTGCAACAGCTGGATGCCCATTCTGGCTGCCGGAAATACAGTGGCTTCTCCTGGGCAGGTTTTAATTGGAAATTTAACCTTGCACTATTTTTATCAATACAATATGAGAAGTTTTTTTGCCATTGTAGATCTCAAAGTTTCTCAAGAGACCTGTGCAGATATGAGAAACAACACTACTACATAGCAAGCTCCCTTTAAAAAACAGTCAAAACAGTCAGAATTAATATTTAATGTGTTGAATAAGAGTGATTGCAATAAAAAAAATCTGGGAAACCATTAAGCAGACAAATTCCCTGCAGGTCTTTTATGAATAAGCAATAGAAGCAACAAGAAACAAAGTGAAGCATACAAATGATACATTTCAAAGTTTGGTTGGTTCCTTCAGGAGTCAGTTTTAAGCGACTTAAGTTGTACCATACAGCAGAGACCCCGGGAAATCCCAGCTATGCCATTCACTGGAGACAGCTGCCACAAGCACAGCAGAGCTCACATTGCTTCCTGCTCTTCATGGACCAACAGCCCCATGAAATGGCCTTGTGGGACCTTCTGTTTAGTTCATCCTGCAAAACAGACTTTGCAAACAACCTTAAAGCTCAAGTTCCTTTTCTTCAGTCAAGAGTTCTCTGAATAGCCTGCCTTTTTAAACAATAAATATAATCAAAAGTGAGAGTGTCCCCGAGCCCAAACACAGATGCCTTAGTACTTCCAGGTAAACAAAATCTAAGACCCCTTCATGTGGTGGTGCCACTAGCATACAGATGGCAGATTTGCCACCCAAACGAAAGGACTAGCGTAATCCCAACTGGGTTTTTCCCTTTCTTTATCAGTCAAATCAGTTTTCATCTTGTTGGAGACAGAAGATGAAACCATCTCTCTATTTGAGTTCCAAAAAACAATATATGTTGATACTTTAATGGGTAAGGAACCTAAAATATAAAAAACAAGTCAGTTACACGACTACCTTCTTTACTTCACATAAATAAACATGGCTATGATATCCATGCTAGAGGCTATGTGAGGCCTTACTTTAAGTAAATGCTTAGACCGCATCACACCACATGCTTATAATGACAATACCAACACCCTGATGTGGTGCAAATATTATATTTACCAAAGTCACCTTTTGGAGGTTAAACATTATATCTGAAGCACATCTGAGGCTCATGTGGTTGTAATTTTATTGCAGGCATGTGACCATGAATGAAACAGTGGACAAAATTATATTTTATCCCTTTTCTCATGTCAAGGCTAAAAACTGGAGTACAATCTTGAAAGAAAGGGATATATGTCCATATAGGATAAAACTGGCTGTATGTAGAAATGTAGAAATAAAGGACAATGCAAAACATTTTTATTGGCATAGATATAACAAAACAGCCCACCCTTTTGTCTAACTTTTTTTCTGGGCAACCTCGCCTCGCAACAAAGACTTGACTGGATATCTTTAAGCCTGTGGCTGGGTAAAATAAAGAAACCTCCTGCTGCGGTCTGCCTCAGATTATCCTTTGAACCTACTGTTTAACTACTGCATAAACAGCTATAATTATAATGAAATCACCATAATAGACCCTTTGTCTCCAAAGCTGGTCAACACAGCGGCAAGCTCTGATCTGAGAGGAAACCAAGAAAGGAAAAAGGACAAGCTGACACTCCCCAGTCGCTATGACATCTACCCTTTTTTCTATTTCAGTCTTTGCCCAATATTTCAAAATGTTGCTTCTTAGTACCACAACCAACTCCATTTTTGTTTTCAGATAAATCGGCGGCTGATATTTTGGAGGCCCTGTCTTTAAATGTGTGGTAACATTTGGGAAACATTGTCAGCATCACTGTAATATAGGTCAGATGCAGTCATACAAAAACAGTTGTTGCGTCCCATTGCCTAAATATTCTCAGCTTAATGTACATCATAACTTGCACTTTATTATCAAAGTGCTTGCAAAAATCTTGTTGGTCATCAGTATACAGTCCTTACTACTGGCTGGGTGAGATCGATAAAATCAATGCAAGGAAAAAAAACCAAAGGTATTACTAGAAAGGTCAAATGAGTACCTAAACACTGGGTTTACAGTTTTGGTCTTTAAATGGACCCAAACAGTATAATGTTTGATCTATTAAAGTGTAATTTAGGTTTCCTGGATTTTAGACCATAATGTGTCTGATATGCATCTTATCAATTAAAAAAGAGAGCCTTTTAAAATATCTGAAAGCATAGCAAGTCTTTCCTACTTTGTATGTTTTAATAAATTAAGATCATTTTATGTATGTGTGGATTTTTTTGGAATTGGTAAAATATTTCTACATTTTCAGAAAATCTACAATTTATAAGAAACAATTAAAGGAAAAAAAGCACTCATTCTATAATTGAGAATGATTAAACTTTTCATGATCAACATAATCAAATGATTTGTCAAAAAAGTACAAATTACTAACTCATATAATTATGTTTAATTGAACTGAGTTTTGTAAGACAAAATTTATTGTGAAATAAATATAATTTTCATTAATCCAAAGTGGAGACAGAATATTCTGAATTTCAAGACTTAATCACTTCATGTTTGAATATAAGACTGCCAGTGACAGGACTCAGGGGGAATAGACATCTTGATTATCGAGAGGCTTTCTTTCTTTCTAAAACAGGTTCGCATGAGGAGCATCTCACTTGACATGGGATTTTTATTGCATTAATTTCAAAGCTTTTATTTTGAAAGTCTTTCATTTACGTACGGGCGCATGCGCAGGTGGTATGTGCACGCGTACCTTCAGACCTTCAAAATGTCAACTCATGCAAAAGAAAGAGATTGATACTGAATGCCGCATTTTTAAGAAGGCATGGACTTCAAAATATTTATTTGCAGAAGTTAAGGGAAAAACTGTGTATTTAGTTTGTGGCGCATGAGTCGCTGCGTTCAAGGAATACAATTTAAACTGGAACTAAGTGACCAAACATGCAGAAAATACAAGAATTTGTCTGATGAAGAGCGGGTCATGGAGTTGGATAACTTGCTGGCTAAACTGTTAACTGTTAAACTAGTTATTCAATAGCTTACATCTGCAAAACAACCATTCAGTGT
>JAQNCA010000024.1:4272055-4285276 GCA_029783725.1 Acanthurus tractus
AGCTTCAAGTAAGAGGAGGAGATGAGGCGTCTAATTCTCGTGACTGGGGTTCATGGCATCTGGAGCCTAAGAACACAGTCTGTCCTCTCGAGAGACATAGTAAAACATGCACAGAAAGCTGAACAACATCATAAGAAAATAAGAAGTTTTTACAGATTTCTCTCAATATTTAACCCTTACAAGTGTAGCTTTTTGCGCTTGTACAATTCTGGCATTTACTGCACAAATATATCACCTAACCCCACAATGACATATTTATGGTCCAAACTTGGGTGCTGATCCCCCACTCCAACCCTGTTGGCCCTCGTTTGACACATGCATACTGCAGCTTTCAGAATACACATATCATACTGTCCAAGACATATGATATGTAAGATCGATAGGTACATACAAAGGATCTTTCTATATGTAATCTATATCAAGGTAATCTATATTCTACTGCCACTATGACAACTATCATTACTGTTAAAAATTGTGTAATCCTGCTTTGAAAGGTATATAAGCAAAAATTAAGTTTGTTTTACTTGTTACCAAACTAATAAGGAGAAATAAATGTGTGAAGGTCAAGGTAATAATGATGGTGGAAGATACAAATAAATACCGTACTTTGACTTAAGAATCATTTGCAAGAGCAGCTCTCTGAGTGAACAAGGACATTAGATCCGTGCCCTTTAAAATATGAGCGACAAATAAAATGCACAAACTGATGAAATTACTGCTTTTGTTATTGGTTACTTTAACCTCTTGGACAATTTCAAGAGCAGCTTTTCAGTTTTTTGGCAAACCAAGGTCTATATTCATCACCACTGCAGCTATAGACAGTCCGTATAGTCATTATACAGAGTTGTGGACCCCTCAATGCTGATGATGAGGTACTCCGAAGTGATCGGTATGATCTTTTGACTATGGCCATTCAGCTGTCTTACAGCTACAAAAGCAAGTATGTGTGTTTCCTGTAAAACCAGATATAATTACAGAAAAGTAAAAATTTCAGAAGTCACTCATTTAAAAGCCACCATATCTGCCTACGAGGAACACTTAAAATACAGTGTGTCAGTATGTCAGATAAATCTGACTCCTGCAACAAAGAAATGTTAATTCTGAGAAAGTTACAGAGGTTTCATTACCCTGTTCCCCATGTGTCTGGTTAGCTGTCGATAAATGTCAGTCTGCTCTTTCTGCACCACTCCTAATTCCACGCATACAAGACTCACAGCTGAACAAAATGTGTACATTCAATATCAAAGCCAGCTGGCATGCAAAAGCAACTAAGTCCCTGACAAACCTATCTGACAGCTGTGTTGGATGGTGAGAGGCACACAGGAGCGTATTCAGACTAACCGCTATATTTAGGCCAATAAAAGCAGGGACAATATCTCCATCAAAAGGCACAGACACACACACAATCTCTCTATACAGGTATGACATAATACATGAAACAACTGTGCCAGTTAAAAGAGACAAACACTCTTTAACAGCAGTACTTAAACTCAGTTGCAGTGCAGCTTCCCATTGTCAGAAGGGTGTGGAGAGATCAAACTAGTCATGAGACTACACTGCTGATGACAAATCGGTCACAGCTTTAGTCATGACTGTTAAGACGGGCGTATTATCTCTGGTGTCCTCTATGTAGCCTCTGGTGCATTAGGGGAATGTGGGCTACAACTCCATAAAACACTGTTCATAACAGTGTTGTTAAAATAATGAGTAATAAGAACATCTGCCTCCTGTTTGTATTAAATAAATGGAGAACAACAATGTACATATTGCTCAAAACTAAAACATAGCAGGTTCTGATTTAAGGAGGATGATGCCACAGCAGATTTTAAAAGGTCCAGTAGTTAGCAGCATGATCTAGCAGCAATCTTGTAGATTGCACCCAAGTGAATATCTCAGCTCACCCTCCTCTTCCAAGTGTGTAGGTTGTAACAGCGTGAGGCCCTTTTGAGCCCATGTTTAGTTTGTACTATCTTACTGTAGAAATATGACAGTACAACACGGTGGTCTACATGGAAAAGGAGCAGCTCCCTCTGCAGATAAAAAAGTCAGATTCTAAGGTAACACAGACCCAATGATTTTTAATTTTAGGTGATTAAACATAATTGAAAACATACTTGTAAATATTGCATTCAATTTCTGCTATATTCTACAAATAGGTAAAAAAAAAAAAAAGTTAAATCTTATACACTGAACCTTTTACTTTTGAAACAAATGCACAACACAATTATGTATGTTAGTAGTTTATATGAAAAAGATCTGTACTAGTAGGAGCTTTTTATTAACAAACTTCCATTACCATCTGCTGAAGTAAACCTGATACTCCAATAACTCATCTGCTACAACAGGCTATTATAAACAACGGTATCTTTAGGCCAAAATAGATACAGATAAGATATATCCTTAATAGGCCAATATTTAGGGATGTTATTCATTGATTTATTGGTTTTCTCTTGTCAAAATCTATGTCGGTACATTGCAAACACACTGTAAATTATGTCTGTCATCCCTAGCTTCCAGAAAATGCATTCGCCAACTCCATCCCCTCCTTTTACATACAGGTGTTGTGAAGGCCACTGAAACGCAATCAACGAACAGTTGTGCTATCAGTCGTCACTGAAACGAGACACCAGCATCAGCATCCAAACAGTGGTGTTGTGCCACATCAGAGCCTTTTGAACCGAGCACATTAATTCTGCTGCTGCGGAAAGATCTGTCACATCTGTCTTCTGAACATCAAGTGCTTCTATGTCCTGAGCAGTGATCATCATTCATCATTTCGGCCATCAATCATTGAGGTGAGAACATGTCTTAAATTTCAACATTTCCTAAAACAGGCCTTCTACACAGTCCACACATATGTGGAGTATTTACTGGAAGGCTGCTAAGCTGTAATTATTTCATACTCTGCTCAACTCTTCCATCACAAACTGCAGATTAAATGGTCCTCAAACACAGCATGTGAATAAACTGGTGAAACATGCTGCAAAGAAATATCCCCCTGCTAACTCACTTGTGATTGTGATCATTAATCTGGTTTTCCAATAATTATGCAGCTGTGACCACACATTTCAACTGTGTTATTGACAGGGTTGATATATGTTGCAATACAGCTTTTATCCATTTATCTCTTCTTTGTGTTTGTTTGCACAGTTTCAGAATCAGGATTAGCTTTATTGATTACGTTTGTGTTACCACAGAGGGAATTTGAGTATTTATTCATACATTTAAACGTATTTCAGCAAGAATAGAAATAACAGCTAAGAACAAGGAAAAAAAACAAAATAACCTATTGTATTGATGACAGTAGTGTGATGTGCATTGAGTCATCTTCCCCTTTAAACTGTTCTACGCATCCAAGTGTTCAGTGTCATTGTAAGGTGTCAGTCCACAGACAGTTGTCTTTACACACTCAACGTTACTTGGGACAGATTCTAACTTCCCCGATCTAGATCCCTCCAGAATAAGCAGCATATATTCATAGGTCACAATGGAAAGCATAATTTCTTCAGCATGTCAAGCGATTAAGTTGCATTAGAAGACTTTGCAGTGCAGTAACACATTTAAGCCAAAAGAGGGAGCTGCTGTTTCATCTATGCCAGAGCAGCACAACGTCTTTCAGCAGCAGTGATGTGATACTAATAAAACACTCCCTGGTGCAACTTCTTCTATCACTGCTGGGCCTGCAGCAAAAGTGGGTAAGTTCACCAAAATTACATGTTTTCTCAGATATATTTTTTTTGTCCAGGCTTTGAAGAATCATTCACTGAGATGACTGCCTTTACTCTAATAAAGTGGAGTAGCGTATGATCTTGCTTTCTGTGCCTTAAATATTTCAATAAAAAGACACATTAAAAAAATTCGACAGCAAACTCTCTTCCAAAGACAGCATCCACGTTCACTTTGGAAGCATCTCCCAGTGTAAAATGCTTACATGGTGACTATTCCCTCAGTACAAAGTACAGTGGCGCCAATGAAAACTGCTTAACAAACAACAGCTGTGCTTACCTTTTTGTTGGAAGAGCTTTGGTGTGTACAACCAGAATCCAGGTTGTTATTGGGGGCAGACACATTGTTCCTGAGAGAGGGAGATCGCAGCCCTTCCTCCCCTTCTCCTTCCTCCTCCTCCTCCCTCCCACTCTCTGCCGAGTGTTCAAAGTCATCACTGTCTTGGTCCATCTCCTCCTCATCCTCATCCTCCTCCTCATCCTCCTCCTCCCCCTCTTCCCTCTCCTCCTCCGCCCTTCCCTGCTCCTCCCCTCCCTCTGTCCTCTCCTCCGCCTCCTCCTCCTCTCTGTGACTGCTGCTGTTGTTGTTCTCCTCCTCTTCCTCTTCCTCTTCGTCCTCTTCGCCGAGCGCCTGGCCTCGCAGCCGCCTCGGCTCTGTCCCCCACATCCATCGAGCTCCTTTCTCTCCTCCGTTCACTTCGTTTGGAGGGCCCTCTTCATCTTCCTCCCCTTCCTCGTCGCCCCGAGGGCCGTTGCTGGCTCCTGATTCACTCGGCGCCCATGTGGGTTCTCTCTCGCCATCAACCTGTGATGCCTCAGGCTGCGGAGATCCACACGAAGACATACAACACCCCAGAGGAGAGGTGAAAAATCAGTTTGATGCACAGTGTAGTTGCCTTAAAGTTTGTCATGGTTATCACAGGACAGGTCTAAAAAAGGGTTCCCACCTTTATAATTTGATCTGTACATCTTCATACTTTGGCTTAAAACTATCAACTTATTTGGAAGTTTATATTTTAAAACCTTGAATGAGACCAAAATTTCATTTGATGGCAGGAGGCCTTACCCTTTGCTGCAGCTGCTCTTCCTCCTCTACAACCCGGTTCATGTGCTCATCCTCATCACCCTCCTCTGCCGCCTGCTGAGGTGCCCGGGCTGTGGAGGAGGCGTTACCTCGCACTGCCGGACCCCCCGGCCCCCGACTCCGCCTGCTGCTGCTGCCCCCCGACAGCAGATCCTGGTTCATTTCCAAAAGCCAGCTTGCTACCTCCTGGACCTTCGCTAGGCTGTCTGAAGAGGAGAAAGGCTTGGCATTCTACAAAGGGACATAAAAAAAGGACAAAAGACACAGATGGTTAATATATGTTCATCTTTTTGTTCTTTACATAATTGTGTAAGGCTAAAATAAAATAACTGCTTGAGAAAACTTACACTGAATATTATTCTATACATAAAAACACATGCTTAATTCTTATTTCCTCAAAAGAAAGCATGAATGTCTGCCTTCATATTCTGGCCTCTGAATAGAAAAAAATCAAACATTTGCTTTTGGAGCCACATCATTGCTGCTAAGCAGCAGACATGGAAAAAAGGTGGGAGTGATTGGCTTCAGATCACACAGCACTGGATGGGCTGAAAAGCCTTGACAGCTAATAGTGTCCCAGCTTTCAACAGAGCCAATAAACAAAGTCAATTTGTCAAATATAAAAAGCAAAAATATGGCTTAAATGCACCAGATGCTTGTCCAATAATGGCCCTTTAAGTTTTTTGTAGCCTTCATATTTGGAAAAATGAAGACACACTGGATCTGTTGTGTTGTTGTGTTTTCAAAAGTGTACAATGAAAAAAAATTGTAAACAGTAATTACTGAGGATTGAATGACTCCAATAATTACAGCTGATAGACCAACTGATACATTCATAGTTTAGCTGATATTTACTGCCTGAAGTAAATTTATCACGGTACAATGTTTTGGTGACAAGATCAGCTGGGATAATATCACAGTTGATGGAAGTCACAATAACATCTGTAGGGTTTCCATATCAAAAAACCCAGCAACAGTCACCACTTTACTCTTGTTCATGCTTTGTACACAAATATGTTTTAATCCAAAGATTTTTGTATTTTCTTTGTTTGGTAGCAAACAAAATAGAAATAGAATAGGAAAGATTCTTTAAGTAAGAGCAAAATTCTTTAAATTTTTTGTTATTTTTTGTTATAACCCATTACACAGTCTAAAATCTGCAGACAAATTTTAGACAGGTCGCTCACCCATGCTCACGCATGCAAAATTTAACAGTATTACAATATTGACCGTACTGTACAATTTCTTGCAGAGCTTTTCTTGTCTGCATCATAATTCTTAAAAATAAATGCATGTCTTAGCTTGTAAGGCCTTCTGGTGCAAATTTGTAAAATGAGCTGTACAAATATAACTAACTTAGCTCTTTCAGACATCATGCAAGCAAACAAACAGGAAACAAAATCTAAGTTGTCACCGTCATGCCAAATTCATCTGGATTTGAAACAGAAACAAAGCCACATAATGTCTGTGAATTAAATACATTGTTACATCTGAGGTCAAATCACACACTGTTTGTTACAAATTTAAAAAAATGAAAAGGGAGGACAATTCTAAAACATGTCTTGTTGTCTGCTAAAATACAATCTCAATTATGATCTTTTTAAAAAGGAAATCCTTTAAAAAACTTCTAGCACTTCCCAAGCAAAGATGGTATAACTTCAAAAAATTGAAAAAGTATTACTTATTAATTAAACACTACTGTATCTATTTATTAGAAAAGCATTCCTTCTGCTTCCCAGCAACATCTCTTCGACTATCCTACTAAAATACATTTTAAATGCACACTAGCCAATCTCCATAAATGAAAAGCAACTTGTGTAACCTCAAACATGTCCATCACAACAAAATGAGAATAATGATGCTGAAAAATAATAACAATAATATGTTTGTATTTTCTTTTTTTACTGGTATTGGCTTAGTATTCAATAACAGCCCATACTCGAGGTCGTGGTAACAGAATCATTATACAAGAGGAAAAGTGTTTTCTGAACATCTATTTATTCTGGACATTTTTGTGTCAGAACTCGATGAACAAAGTCTAAATAGCCTATTGATAAGCCTTATCAGTAATATGTAAAAAATGTCAGGCAAAAAGACTTCACATGAATTGTTCGGTATGCCCTTGTCTCACAGTACACTTTACACTATGACTTAAGCCCATATGATGGTTGTAAATTTATCAAAGTAGCTCACAATAAACAGAAAAGGGGCTTTGATCAAATTGTTAAAAACACAATAGTGAAATCTGGCACAGTTTTATGGATTTTTTTTAGGTCTAACAATCACTATTCGCTATTGGTCTCACATATTGTGGAGAAATTTACTTTTTCTTTTGAGCTGAACACAAAATAAGCTAATGTTTCTTTAAAAGGTGCCAATGGGCCTATAAATGCCCGCATGAGGTCTCAAGCTAATCTTAACTGTGACAAATTAAGGATCAGCTATGCAGACTGCAGCTCCAAATCTCCTCTATGCACTACATACAAGATGAGAAAATATTTTTGGAGGCTCACATACTTTATCTCTCTCAGTGAAAACCAATTGCTTTGACCTTGAAGGAAAAGTCACTGGTCCCTTTGTAAGGCTTCTTCCCTGTCTTTGCTGTTGGTCCCCATGCAGTTGTGGGAAGCATTAGACCTATCTCAGATTGCACAGCCCCCCTAGGGACTGCCAGTTCATTGCTGTGAACTCAGAAGAGGAAGGCTATGAATAGCTGAAGTTGTCCCTGCCTTTTACCGGAACAACTCGAGGTTCCGTAATTATTCCAGCAACACATGTAGTGAACAAAGACTTGGCACATTTAGTAATGCAAACACAAGTTTCATTCATCGTTCTCTATTCTTAGACTTGCAAGAGCTAAAATGTGGACAAAAATATCTTCTGGAAGTTGTGGAGGGCAGGTGTGAATTTGTGTCTCCTAAAACAAACAGGTGACACAGAAGTTCAGGTTACAGAGAGTCTCTTAGAGCAAACACAAAAAAACTAGATCTGAGATGTTTTCCAAGTTATGAGATGATCACAAAGACAAGTGCATGTGTTTTAGAGTCAAACTCATTCTAAAGTCTGTTGCTTTTAATCTACTTCATTTACATAAGCTTGATGGCAAGTTAACTATAAAAGCAAAAAAACAATACTTTAAAGGTGCTCTAATAATTTCATATTAACAAAAAATCAGTATTGTGTCATGAAACAGGGACACCCTTAGGAACAAACCCATTGAGAATTATCAATAAGATTGCAGTCCCCCTCCCAAGCTCTAAGTAGTGTTTTAGCATCTGTCAGATCACTGTTTTGGTCTTCAAACCTAAACAAAAGACATAAACAGGCATACAGATCGAAACATTTAGCTGCTAAAAAGAAAGCTATAAAGATATTTCCCTCAGGGTACCAAGACGGAGCGAAAATGTAAATAGATAAGGAATTTCTTCAGGTGGCCAAAAACAAACACTCCAATTGAGTGCTTTACTGTTTTATGTCTCTTTGATGTGTATACAGGCAACTGTTTGTTAATGTTTGTTAACGCCGGAGCACTTAATTAATGTGCTTATATGTATGTCAGTTTCATCCACAGCTCCCCAGTGGCAAAAAATAATTGATGTAGCTTTATTAAAAAATAACAAAGCCGATTTCTTTTTTTGTTTTTAATATAAAAAAAATTAAAGGAGGCTTATCCTGTTGGTCTGCTTTCTGGCTGAACAGTTTATGGAACCAACTTAGACAGACTCTCTTCGACCCTGCCTTTAAGCGTGTTATTAAATATGCCCAGTGGCCAAAAGATTTTCTTTTCTAAGAAAACTACAATGCATGTAGACCAGCCTCGATAAGTTGTGCCAGGCACTCTGGCAGTGCCACATACATCCACACAGTCCCTGGTGTGGCTGCTGATGGGGAGGAGTTGGGAATTTTTCAGTGGGTGGTGCCAAGTAGGCACTTCACAGATAAAGCCACAGCTGTGGCACAGCAGACATTTCTTTAGCCTTGTGCAGAGACTCAACATGCTGCACTTCAGTAGAGAGTGCTTGCTTTGGCCGGATTTAGAGTTCTCTACATGCTGTGATGAGCGGGCAACAGGTATTTACGCATCTATGAACTGTATCGGAGGAGCAACTAACCTGCCTGGGTTGGTTACTAACATTCAGTTAGTAACTAACCCTAAAACATGACAAAGTAAGGGTGCAATACAGCATGCTCCTTAGAAGAGCACCTGCTCAATCTGTCGATGTAAAAGGTTAAATAATCTGACAAAAACACAACAGTTTTTTCTTTTCAGGTGATGATGCACGACTGAAATCAAAACTATGAATACTCAACTCTCAACAGTAAATACTGCCAGACAGTGTGGGGAAACTTTATGTCAGACAGGCTAGTAAATCTAGCAACTGACCTGCCAAAACTAAACAAGTGATAATTAATCTCAATGTTTTTTCCAGAGCTGATCATGTAATTTATTAATCTTGCTAATTTCCTAAGTTTATAGCAGCCAATAAATACCCTTTTTCATAAAAGTTGGTTGGCTCTTTTTTTTTTTTTTTTAAGATTATTTTTTGGGCTTTTTGGCCTTTATTCGACAGGACAGAGTTGAAATGGGGAGATAGAGAGAGGGGATGACATGCAGCAAATAGGTTGGAGCCAGATTCGAACTCGAGACCGCTGCGCAGAGGCCGGAGCCTCGCATATATATGGGCCGCGCCGGACGCACTACCGAGTGAGCTAAACAGCGGCCCTGGTTGGCTCTTTTGATGGTAAACAGAAATGACCCAACACTCTCTCTACCAAAAAGTTGTCAGGTTTCCAGCTCAGAAGTGTGCAAAGGCACTCTCATATAATTACTTCTGAAAACATCCCAAAAGTATAGCTTATTATGACAGAGTGCAGGTGTAAGCAACAGAACAAACCAACATCTTTCACCACCACAGTTTCCAGTCAAAAGATTCTATTCTGATTTCAAAAACTGAGGTGATAATCTAAACTACAATTATTTTGGCCAAAACATCATTGCTTCATACATAACCATCTAGTACTGACAAATTGTTACGTTTGAAGTAATGATGCCAGAGTATGTAGTTCATCTAAAAACTGGGTTACACTTATAATAAATGATTTCATATCATCCAAGTTCATAACTAATGGGCTTGTTAGGAGATGCTGTGTTATTATTGACAAAAAAACCTGAGATCCTTGGGGAACTCATGTGTGACAGTGATTCCCAGCTATGATTCCTGACTTAAAAAGAGGCTTAGTCATTTCAAGGCTAACAGAAACAGCTAGTACACGTAGCCTATTGAAATAAGGGAAAGAAATCACACGACTGAGCTGAACACCCTTAAATGACAGCAATAAGTCATACAAATGTGACCTCAATAAAACAGTGGGAGAGAGTGATTATAAACATTGGCTACTGGCACAAAGCAAATAGTAACAAATGTGGATATAATGGTAAAATTTATAGTGATTCCACTTACATTTTTAAATATTAACAGTTGGACATTGGCAAACCAATTTTAGTGTTATTGAGCTAACAGACCCAAACCACTGTCTCATACCTGCTTCCTGAATGACTCTACCACAAAAACTTTAAAGAGTAAGTTTGACTTTTGCAGCAATAAATTCTTTGGGCATATAAATGCAGTATTAGGATAATTTTTTTCAGGATTTCTACATGGACTCAAAATCCTGTAAATACACTTTGTTGAAACCTTTGTGTGCAGAAGCTATCAATCGATGGCTCTATTTAGAGCTGGTGCCCTGTGATGTCTCAGAGGAAAAAAGTGAAACCTCTACCTCTGCCTGCTTTATAGAGGAACCTCAGTGTTACACATTCATTTTATACTAAAGTACCTTAACTAGGAACAGTGCTTCAACAAGAAAACAATGAATTCTGTTCAGCATAAGCCTGACATTATGTTTTTTTTCTATGAGCTCTAAAGCGCCTCTAAAACTGTCACTCAATATCTATTTTTTCATTTGAATTGTTGCCATGCAACAACCCAATAATACCACATTTTCCTTTGTGGATTTCTATCCTTACTCATGAGAGCATCAATCTTCTTAGAAACTAAGTGAATCAATGTCTTTTGCTTTGAGAATGGCCTACTGCCAGACAGACCCTGGAAGGACTTAGAAGTCCAGTCAGAAATGGCCAACTATTAAGACAGTCATGCACATAAAACAATAAGACAATAAAACAAAGGGAAACCAAGAAGCTATAGCCATGAGACAGAAGCCTGTGTTAGAGCAAAGTCACACACTCACTCTCACAATCACATACACACAAAGGCGCGTTCACACAAGCACTCAGACGCAAACACAATCTCGTTTGGCTTTTATTTGTTCCATTAGGAAGGGCTTTTTCTCCAATTGATGATGGGCAGCAATCACTGTAAGCCACGGGCAGTCTGAAGGCATCCATTTAAATGACTCTGCAAGCTGAAAGCAAGTCCACTGTTGTCAAGGCAGCAAGACAGCCATTAAATCACCTGGTTCCATTAAAGAATCAATTACTGCACTGCTCTCCCTGGTAGAACAGTTTTTGTACCTGAGAAATCGTTTCGGACAAGCAAAGCACATAAACAAAGGACACTGTACTTCACACGCGGTGCTTTCTGCAATATGATGTCAGGCCCCATATGTTTCCTGCATTGCACACGGGTGATAACCCTTGAAAAGCACACAGATGGCTGATCGGGAAGCATGTAGATGCAGATGTGGCTATGTCAGTGGGCACTGAAACATTGTTACCTTTGGTTGAGGTGGGCAGCCAGTGGCCAATCGCTGCAGCTGCTCTGAAGTATGGCTGGAGAAGAGATCTGAGCAGCAAGCTGTGCGGCCCAGTCTCTTCATCAGAGAGGAGATGATGCTGCAGCCACAGCCACACATCGACTTGCTCATTAGTAGCCCTACTGTTCTGGGGTTAGAAGATGTGTGGAAAAAAAGAGACAAGCTGCTAGCTGCAGCCACTTCCTCAATTCCCAGAGTTGTCCTCAGAGCTAATGTCTTTCCTGTAATGTATTCCACATGGTGCCGATCCACAGGTACTCCGTCACTGAGATCAGGTTGGTTTTACCTGCTGTCAACATAATATAGATGCCGATGCTCACTTTAATCCACCACGAGGGCACTGGAGTTAGGAACTACAGTTTGTCGGTCCATTTCCCTCATGACTGATTCCCACTTACTCCACTGCCTATGCTGTACTTCTATCTCTGAACAGCACACGCCTCCTGCTGTAGCTCCTCTTGTTTGCAAAATTCATTCCCATCCACAAAGCACCTTCTTCTGATATTGAAAATAAAACTCAGGATGCAACGCCTGCCACTACTCCCCTCTGTCTCCCACAATTTCCATCCGTTCCTTTCCACTCCCTCCACTGCCTTCGGCTGCTGTGCAATGAGGATGCTATCCCCGTCAATGCTGCTGCCACCACTGTGCACCCCCCCCACCACCACCAGCCGCTCCAGCGGTATACCACTCAGACTGAGCTCCTCCAACTTGCCGATATAAGTGCTTCCCTCTTATGACATTGGAGCTTCTAGTTGTTCCATTAATTGAGGAAGCAGTGGATAGAATATTATAAGAAATCCAAGCCACTCTGCATGCACCAGAAGGACTGATAAGCAGGATACAGTCTGGATGCAGTGGGGGAGGGGTCCAGTGTAAGCATTTAGGAGACAATAACGCAGCAGACAGGATTATTATGGTAGTAGTCTGTCACTGCGGTCAAGATGCTGTTAATGACCCACTGATGTGATAACGGGAGAAATAAAAGAAAAACAGTTCTCTAACTAAGCAAGAGAAAGTGATAAGGAAAGTAGAAAATAAAGACTGACATACACAGTTCAGTAGTCGATAGTTAAACCTTGTCATAATATGTAATAGTTACTAAGATTTTATCGAGAAAAAGATATAGCAAAGTTTTATCTGAAAGACAAAACCTGCATGTCTGTGATTAGTTCTAGTTTAAACATCCGCATTAAAAGAGCATAATTTATAAGTCCCTTGAGTGTCAACATCTGCCCCAGCTTTAGTGAGACCACATATTTGCTTCCAGATCATCCCAGATGTTTGACCTGATGAATTTAGTGACATGAAGGGACAAAATGAGCATTATTTAGCCCAGAGGCTAGCGGCTACCAGAGCTAATTAAGCCACGAGGCCTTGAGAGACAGAAATTGTGAATGGGAGAAGTGGTAATGATGGCAAGATAGGTTGACCAAAAGAAAGAGAAAGGGCCCTTGTTTAAAGGGACAGATAAACACCGGACACACACAACAATGTTAAAAAAAAGTCCCAATCCTCATCTGCTACCACTGCAAACTAAGACAACAAACAATGGTAAATATTATGTAGTAGGTGCAAAATATTAACACTCACTAACTAGAAAACATAGGGATGCACGATAACTGTTTTTTAAAA
>JAQNCA010000024.1:4298585-4325593 GCA_029783725.1 Acanthurus tractus
CTGGACAGATTCAGTATTTTG
Source organism: Acanthurus tractus (assembly GCA_029783725.1). Taxonomy (NCBI): domain Eukaryota; kingdom Metazoa; phylum Chordata; class Actinopteri; order Acanthuriformes; family Acanthuridae; genus Acanthurus; species Acanthurus tractus. The sequence goes on from JAQNCA010000024.1 coordinate 4,298,607, forward strand.
TGAGTTTAGCCAAGCTAGACTAGAAAACATTTGGTTAATACAGACAGGTGATGCTGTTCTTTGTAAAGTTTGCTTAGAATGTTGAAGTAGTGCATTCCCTGTGTTGTGTGTGGAGCAAGTACAGTAAGAGGCTCTGTTTAAAATGAGAGACATTGCTTTTCAGCAACAAGTCATATGGAAACAATTCAGCCTTGAGTGCTTTGATTAATTTGGCACATAGTAAACACAACAGTAAGTATTTTGTGTTAATGCAAAATGAGGTCCTGGCATTTACATCTGGTGTTCTTCACCACTGTTTTGGATGAAGGCGTAATGGAAATAACAGCTGAAGCAGGTCCAAAAGTGTCAGTGTTCTTTTGAATCAGTACTCTGCAATGGATCAAAAGTCTGCATATACAAAGAGTGACTTGTGGATTTAAAATATAATTTGGCCAACCTACATTGGTGTGTAGTGCCCTCTCTGCTGTCCCTGCAGAAAAAAATAATAATATTATTTGCTTCACATGGTGTTGGTGACATTTGAAGTGACGGCACAGTCTGTGTCTCTGTTAATCTTCTCTCCCCTTGCCCTTATAAATGCATAATGTGTCACTTTGATCTCTGTATTAAAGGTTATTGTGATTAAGTTATTTTTAAAATTTAAATTGATTTTAAATGGAAATTAAAATGACAGGTAAAAATAGGTTATGATAAAGTTGTTACAATCCTATTCTTCAGTGTAGTTGGAGACTTTCTTGGTACTACAGCAAAATAAGGGCTGTTGGTTACAGTAGACTTAAGTGTGTTTAGGATATTTTGAAATATTGATGATTGTGAGATAAAAAGGAGAGATTTGATCCAAGATGATCAACCAGTTCATATTATTCCTGATATGCACAACCAATGACTTAATGATAAATATTTTAACAGGGGCAAAAACAGCATCCACAGGGGTGAAACAACCAAGCTACTGCATTAATCTAAGAGATTATCTATTGATGAAATGCTAATAGAGAATGAATTTTGGAAAGAAAGAGATCTCAGTATCTACAGGTGAATTTTCAAAATAGGGAACAATCATTTAACATAGCGAACAGTATCACCTTCGCACATGTGCTAAATGCTAACTAATGACTTCCTTTTGATATCTATGCCGAGATCTGGGTCGAGCTCTACTACATTAGGGGAACTGTCTGGAGCAGCTGCAAACTAGCCAGCAGTAAAAAGAATGAAAGACACTTCATAAATCACTGCTGGAATGTAGCCTCATTTCCTCTCCAACCCCACCTTCTCAAAAGCTTCTTCCTCCAATTCCAGGAGTTTTCTACTCCACGCAAAGACCAGAACATCACAGTCATTACATAATTTGCAGCTGTGAGTCTCACAGCAGTTTAAAAAAAACAATTTCCCCACAGCAAGCTAGCTCACACTTCAGTCATGCAAAGCAGGTGTTGCAAAGCAAGACTGAAAACTAATAATAGGAGGCAGAATGATTGAAAAAGTAAGACCATACATGTTTGTCTCAGGATTTTGATGCAGAATTAATTTAAGTACAGAGAAAAATCTTTTTTTTGCAGGCGTAGCTTTCATCTTTTAAGTTTCCATGGAAAAATATGAGTGTACATACCTACACACATACTAGCTGATTAATTACTTATGAACTTACTTCTGCAATAACTTGCAACACTCTGCCGGAGTTTGCAAGAATTTCTGTCAGCAGGCCCAGGATGACCCTAGCTTTATGTCGAGGATCATCACTGGTAATGCTGAACAATGAATTGAATTCAGATCGAAATTGCATTTTAAACTAACAAATGAGCAAAGAACAAGACTGCAATTAATTCTGCCATTCGCGACGCTGATCCACTGACAAATAAATAGTTTTTGATTTCATGTTGACCATATAAATCAGTCTTAGTGTATTCCACCTTGAGTGAAAGTCATGCTCACCTATCAGAGGTGGCCCTTCTTACTGAGACTGAGTATGCCAAACAACTAAAAAATACATGTGTGAGCATTTAGGAAGAGGGCAGAAGCACCTGAGGAGCCACCCCTGGTTGCCACCTGGCACTTCTGTGGCATTCAAATCATTCAGCCTTTATCACTGGTGATAAGAGTTGTGTCTAGGGCTACAACCCAGACAACAAACAGCACTTTTTTTATGGTGGAAGAGCTTGTGGTCTCGGAGACTAAAAAAGGTGTGTCAGCAAACCACCAGTGCTGCTAATATTTGACATTCACAGGGTTGTGCACCTTGATTTCATCCCTCAGGGAGAGACATTTAACACCAAGCACTGCTGTAATGTTCTGAAGCATCTGTGGGAGAACATGCTTCTGTCAAAATGGCCTTGACAGTAGAATGCTGGCTTAAATGTAAACTGGGCTCTCAGTCACCTGTAACTTCTGTTTGTTCCCCAGACTACAGTTGTGTCTTTGGGTTATAGCCATAAATCCATATTTTAGGCCTGAGGTGGTAATGCAAATGTGAATCAGTGGTCACAAAAAACACATGTACCTCAGGCACTAATGACAATCAATTTTTTTAAAAACCATGGAGTATTTATGCAAGTAATAACTTGCACTTGCCAAATGCATATTACTGCTGCACTCAGTGGGTGCGCAACAGGAACAGTTTTTGATCTTATCCTATATGTTTGTGTGTATATCATCAGACAGTGCCCTGACCCGTATTATGTTCTTTCATTATTTTCATTTTCTCCACATGAAATCCGGAGTTACTTTATTACTGAATGTTAATGATACATTTGGGAGGATGTATCTGGCTCCTAATTACACAGAGCACTTGTACAGTAGTCTTTATTAACAAGAGACAGAATGTGCTACAGATATCCACAGGCGGACAAAGATGCTCTTAGAGTGTGGTGCAAGAGGTGTTTCATCCCAGAGGAAATCATGAGGAACCTGGGCAGCAAAGTGCTGCTACCATGGAAACACTGATAAGCCAACGGATGCAATGGTTGTGAGCGTAAGTATTATACTTAAAGTACTTTAACATATGATTGCCATTTGCTGTCCATTACAATTGAAGCAGTCGGTATAAGATATTTTGGCATGCTCATATTGACTATTCAGAATCTGCCTGAATAGGACATTACAATTTCTATCCCAGAAGTGATGCAGGTTATATTTTTCAATCATTAAGTTTAACCCTTTTTTAGAAGTTTAAGGAGTACTTTATCGTCTTTAAACTGTTAAAGAGTAGTGTCATGTTTGTTTTCGCATTAATTTGGTGTTTATTTAGGTGCCAACTAAACTGAATTTCTCTGAAGCCAACCATTACAGTGGTCATAAAAATCGCTCTGTGTTTCTTCAAAAGACATATGGTGGGTGGCACAAGCTGTAAACAATTACTAAAACTATTCAAGTAGACTATAGCTTTTCAGATGTTTAACAAATACTTTAATATCTCTAGAGCTATCACACAGAGAATCTTAAGGGAAGAATTATTTGCCAATTAAAGATGACGAGCATCTCTCGGATACATATCAGATCCTTTCATCTATTCAGAATTGAAGAGTATATTCAATTGCAGTAAGCCAACAATGCAATTTAGCCTGGGGCTTAAATGTAAAGGGAATAGAGGAAAAAGACTAGAAAAAACAGCAAAGAAACAGGAGCAGCAGAAACAGTTTCCCACAAGACACTGAAGGGGCCAAACCTGTCAGATGAGGGACTGCGTAGGGGCTCTGGAAAAGCCTGCCGGTGCTTGGGGGTACAGCGTGTTATCTGCAGCTCTGCAGACCTTCCCCTTTGAAGGGATGCTGAGCCACTGACTGAGCCAGGGGCAGTGAAGGTGGAAGGTGGGAGGCTAGAGAGAAATGTAGAGAAAGCAACAAAGGTAAAAAATTGCAACAACTGCTGTGTACAAAATATACGGCAACGGCAGAGAAATAAACAAAACATGCCTGTTATGAGATGTTCATAGGAGTATTTATATAGAGCGGAGCTAAGACTCTCAGGTCACGCAAAACTCACATCATTGCTGTTCTTTATATTTAATGTGTTGTTTAGGGAGGCCGTCTTTCAGGGAGTAATGAAGACAGCATATGGTGGCCATGTGTTGCAGAACGACTGGCTGTTTTGGGAGGGACTGTGCCAGAGATACAATCACATGGCAAAAGTGAGGAAAGTGAATTGACAGACTGGTTTGCTTGCTTCCTCTGTTCACTGAACTCTCCCTCAAGGATTATCCTCTCTAATAGACTTAAAGGCACTTTAACTGAGCTGCCAGCTGTCTGCGTCCCCAGCCGAAAGCCACCCAGGTCAAGTCTGAGGAAGGATAACCGACCATGACAATGCAACACATTCCTATAATGCCTCTAATTCATTATCACATCAAAGCAATGCACTATTGAACTTTAATCCAAGGAGGAACAGGGTAAAATACAATAATCAAATGAAGAATGAAGATCTAGTTCTAGTTGCAAGTATCTGGTATCTAAACAGTCTTCACATCATTGGATCTCCATACATTCCAGCATTTTGGCTTCATTTATGTCTGCCAAAGCTACGAGCTCCTGACTAATTCACAAGATTCATTTTCGAGCTATAGTGTGACCCAGCTTACTTAAATTTTGATAAACAGTAAATAATTTATCCAGAGGAAAGAGCATGTGGGCCAGAGAACTGTGATCCACATAACTTTAAGACAATTTCTCAGCTGTACTGTGAAAATATTACCTCACACTTTTTAGTCAGTAAAATATATGTAAAATCCTGAACATATTTATTTTGTAACAACTGATTGGGTTGATTTTGGTCATGCTCAGACTAGATGGCCAGACAACAAGGGTTTTCTTAATTTAGACAGCTGTGTCAGAGAAAAGTAAGGCCAGGATGCAGCAGTTATCTCTGGGTTTTAATGTGGTGTATGATGGTTAGAGAATATTTCTACAACATCTCTTCATCCAGTAGGTTCATACGAAGACACAGATATAAATTAATGCTATCATGCCGAAAAATCTGATCTAAACCAAAAGACTTATAATAATAACTGTAAAAACAACAGTGATGCTATAGGCACAGCACTAGTTGAGATGAGCAAATATTTTAAGCAGCATTCGGTAAATTATGGGAAGACAATCACAAGTCTACTCAAAGTTTTGAATCAACTCTACCGTGCACTGAAACCAGTTCGGATAGAGTTTGTAGTATAGTGTACCATGAAGTGACTGTGCTCAACACATACAGCACAATCAAGAGAATTCCCTGCTGGATTCTGTGACCCTTTGGATGTACATTTCTTTAAACCTTAGATCCACATTGCCTCTATGATTTAGAAAAGGAATGAGAGCTCTCCCATGTTCACATATTTTGGAAACCAAAAGTTTCATCTACAGTAACACATCAAACACTTTCATACCAATCAACAGTTTAAAAAAAAAAACTATAGAACAACAACAAAGGGCATTATCGAAAAAACCATAAAACCAACATGAACTCAGTTTTGCATGTTAAAAGTCTTGCAGGGTCCTGCTGGACCATGAGACACTGGGAAACCTCCGACGAGGTGTGTAAGAGAAGCCTCCATTCACAGAGGCCGCCGTTTCCATGCCAACAGGACCTCTGCTGGGAGAGGCCTCCTTTCAAATGGTTTTTATCCTGCACCTCTGCTGCAGTCTCAGAGAAGGACTGGTGGGCATTTAAGAGGGAATGAGTTGTGGGTGGCAGTGAAGAGATGCAATTGTGTTAAAGCAAGATGGAAAAGGTCTGAGCTGAAAGCCCCAGAGTCCATGTCGTCTCTGAAAGGAAATCACACAAAGGCTGGGGATGACTCTCTGTGCTGGAGAGCTGCTTATGTCTCTTTCACAGCAACATTGTGACGTGGCAAAACACATTTGCTGTCAGTCTGTATGCATTCAGTATTGAGTTGATGGTTAATTTCCAAAAAGAATTACACTATTAAATAGTGTGACTTGGCAGCACAGAAGATCAAACAATCAGCACAGTTTGAGGGAGGACAGCAAAGATTAACGTCACCAGTGGCTGACCAGATGTGAAATATGGTCACAATCTCCCCTTCTGTCCTTGAATTATGGTGTTGAATATTGGCAAAAAAAAATGTTTTTGAAGAACATTATGATGTCAGAGCGAACTTTTTCTCAGACAGTACTAATAAAAAAAAATGTCATCATTTTATCCTATTAGACATTTGTGCTAAATTTTAATCACACTTAGCACTTGAACTCTTGAGATATGGCCGAAAACATCCTTGCCTGACCAAGTAAAACTCCCGTGGGCATTTATAAAATGTTGTGTTCACAAGAATGGGATGGATTTGAGCTGACAATGACCTTTGACCAATATCTAGGCTAATCATTCAGCCTTAAGTTGACTTCTTTGAGGAAGGATTTGGAATTTCTTAACAAGACGCAGGAGGAATTAGCACCCGTTTAAAGAGTGGTAAACTCAATCTGTGGACAGTTGAGCTAATAGTCCCTTAGCAGTTGTGTCAAGAGATATTGCTTTCTGAATAAAAAGCGAGAAGAGGTGTTTGAATGAGCTGATGACACTGCATTACCCTCCTCTAGAGAGAGAATATAGTCCCTCCTCCGGATGCAGTCGTCATTCCAGCCAGTGGGACTGGTGTCATGGTATGAGACTCCTGAGGACAATGCAGAGGGTGTTCCCCATAGTGAGATGAGGGAATGTTTGCAAAAGAACTAACAACTTAGCATTAAGAACCGAACACACAATCTGATTTAGACAGAAATCAGTGACAAGCACTACTTTAAACACACAGGTTCCAAGCTGCAGAACATTATGTGAGTAACACTTGAAAATATCATCCTCCACACTTTTTGAAACATCAAAGTATTGCTCCGTGATTCAACTTCAAACCTCCCAAGAGATTTCCCTCATGATGCTACAATAGTGAACCCTTGCAGCTACTGTTGTGCAACAGCCATTAAATAATATCTGCTCGCTTATTGACACAGTATTTCAAACACGGCACAAGAGACTCCATATCATAACAAAGTTAACTGAATTTACACAATGTTATTAAATTTTACACTTGCAAGTGCCCATGTCTCCTTTAAATTTGACTCATGTAAGACAAGGCCACAATGCTACTAAGTGAGAGCTCAGCAATGTGTGGAGCAATTAATGTAAACATGCTTTACATTACAACATGTAGCCAGCAACTGCTAGATTATAGACTGTCAGCCTAAAGCCATAGACTAGTGCATTTGTCACTAGAGCATGAAATTGCATTGTGATTTTAAAAAGCAATGAAGCAATAAATAAAAAAATATGAATTAAACTTTTATCCTGAACTCAGATCAGTATTTTTGTGTTACATTTTTCTTCACTGTCCCCTTTAAAAATCGCTGATAACTGCATACTGATTGTAAAATAACAGTAAGCCACAAAGTAAGCAGTCCATTGTCAATAAAACGCTTAGCTACTTGATCTTTCTGTGCCTTGTATCTAAAACTAGCAGGTGGCTAGTTAACAACTGAAAAACAAATTCTACATTCAAAATCATTTCTAATTGGGTATATATGCACTACATTTGCTCTTGATCTCTCTATGTAGGTGTCTGAACTGAATATGAAATTTTTATCCTAAGCATGTTCTAAAAAACTTCTACAATGGAACAAAAAGTAGCACTCACAGCAGTTGCACTTTCTGCTAACAAGCCAAGAATGTAATGCTTGAAAATTTCATAGATGGAAAAAACAATACAAATATGACTAAAATCCCATCAGTGATGACAAACAATCTCAATTTACTGCTCTTCACTGAGCAATTTGCTTTTTAAGGTGCTAAACCATCACAAATAAGGGACAAAAAAACATGCAATTCACAACATACCTACAAAGGGTTAAATACATCTGAAACGTTACTACCAAGCAAATTGTCTTAGTGCATCATTGCATGGAGTGCAACATTAGCCTTGTTTGTTAAGAATAATTTATAAATCCCACTGTTAATTGTTGCAACAGGGGATCATTGAAGCATATCTTGGATGGTAAATTTAGGCCCAAGTCCATTTATACAGGGTGACACACCCAGACCTTTCAATGATCACAACAGAGGAGATTTTCTGTAAATAATAGCTGGATATAATTTTCGTAATTGTTCTCTAATTAATCTACAGAGAATCTGTTTTACCGCATACATATAATACAATAAAGAATATGTTTTTCTTCTGCTTCTTCATATTATTTGAATCTGACTCCGTATAAAGGGGCAAGTAGTGGCTGTACATGATACACAATTTCATGGTGCAATCAGTGGCTACATGCCATCCTCCTTTAATTTGCCCAACGTGTTTTTTATGTGAGGAGTAGTAAATACGAGAACAATTAAGTGATTTTAGACACAGCAATCAGGAGTCTTGGGGGCCTGAGAGTATGAAGATCAAAGGCCCAACATTCTGTTATGATGTCCAAGCATATGACCTACTTAGAGCCCACCCTTTACTTCGGCCCTCCTTGAAGTTGTTGTATGTTTTTTTAAGAAAGTCATCAAGCTGTACTTTGGGGCTACAATGGGATTTCCTAGAAATGGGAGATCCCTCTCTTTTCAAGGTGACTTGGACCTCCCCACAGAAAAGCTCTTTAATTTCCTCTTTCATTGATCTTACTTTCTCTCAAGTGTCTCTGCCCCCACACAATGCTGATGGCAGGATGGACTTTTGTAGAGCCTTCTCCTCTAATCCTTTTTGCTTTCCTTTTTTGTGTTTTAAAGAACCACTTTATTTCCTTCTGCATTCCAGGGTTTACTGACACCTCTAACTACATCCCAAGACACAATATACTTCCTCCACTTGCTCCTTCCTCTCGTCTATTTCCTGATTACACATCTACATTCTAAGAGCACCTCTCTTCACTTGACCTACCCATCTGTCCTCAGCAACCGCATGATTGTTTAAATTTACAAGCAGGACGAAAACACAACTCAAGTCAAGAAAAGAGGCACAATTATCAAGAATGACTAAGATAGCACTTTCCACTGTTTGTCTTTCCTCTTTATCCCAATTCTGCAGCTAAAACATTCCTTTACCACTTGGCAATCAAACTGCCTTTCTAACACCACACAGTAACACTGCCTCGGATATCAACATGCTGCATATGGGTAGAGCCAGGAGCGCAATGGAGACTAGAAAGTCAGAGATGCTATTGCCAGTGTGGATGTGTTTCACAGTTTCAAAGAAATACAACAAGATTGTAATTTGCAATACAGGTTCCGAAAGGTTTCCAGAGTGTGACGCCATTTAGATTTGGTAAGGTCAGAGCGTTGGAAAATTAGATCATAAATCACCCTTCCAACCCTCAGGTGATCATAAACTAAAAGTTATGAACTTTTTTAAGAGAAATATATAATACATAAATGCAAAATTATTGGTCATGTTATCAGTATCAGGCATGAGAAGCAGATAATGGTTGGTTATCTGTGTCAACTGAGAGAAAAACCTTACTTTCCACTGCTGATCCCTTCCTTTCTCTCCTCTCTAGACTGTGGAAGCTCATCAAATCATAACTCAAGTCATGAATCACTTATTATAAAAATGTTCTAATATCTTCCCTGAAACAGTGTTTTGTGTCCTGAAAGACATGAAAAACTGCCCATTCAAATCAGACTGCACTCGGTACATTACTACAGCACCCTACTTCAATACAGAGGTTCCTGTTTTCAGTTGTCACGTAGTTCTCCCTGCTGTCTCAAAACCATCAGCCAACTGCTTCTTTCCATCCTTGTTGACCTGGGGTATTCTCAGTATTAAGCAAGAAACTAAAATCTCCACACTTTATAATGCACAAGCAAGTAGTACTCGGAGCCAAATATAAGCTGGGGTGCAGTAGTAGGGAAATTCTTACCCTGGACTATAAGCAACACCTTTTTTGTTTAGGAAGCTACACAGACATTAACCTCATTGTTATCTCCGTGTGTCAGCAGTAACTGAGAATTGAAAGAAAATTATGAATTCTAGATCAGGGAAAAGAGTAGACAAATCCAAAAAACCCTTTTTAGCCAGTTGAGGTTATTAGTTATAATAACCTGGAGTTTTTCATTACTTGGTTGGCGTTGGGTGGGTCATGCAGTTGCCTACAGAAGAAAAAAGATCAGTCGAACTTCTGAGAGCAATTATTGCTCTCATTTAAGTATGCAGGTAAAAACTTGGTATTAGTTGTTTTTCCATCGAAAAAGTTAAGAGTAGAATTGCTAAGACCAGTGTTGCTTTTAAAAAATAAATGTCACCTGCATCCCTCCCCTCTATTCACATCCCTAATAACAATTTCTTTTGTACCACTGTTCATGTTTAGTCAATATGTGCTTTAAAGTTAGGATATCTTACTGTCAAGATGAGAATGGTTACAGAAATGCAATGATTTTAATAAACAGCAACAATCAGAAGTGTGGAATGTAAAGTTTTATGCAAACATAGCCGGGGAAAACCCTCCAAGGCTTTGCTGCAGTAATCATAAAAAGAAACTGTATTTCATCACACTGATCTGTGTGAACTGAAAATACTCTTTTCTCACTGTTGTCACTCTGTCTTGTACATCTTCTAATCTTCAATTTATATTGCCTCAGCTGTAGAGATGGAGGTACAGCATATGTTCCATACAACATCATACATTGAAGTGAAATGTTCAGTAATTCCCAAAGGAGTCAGCCCCTTCAAAGTGATACATATGAGGCATTCTGACTATATATAATAGTTGTGGGTGGCAGGTCAAATGCCTCTTCAAACAGCAATTCACGAGAACTTATAAATACAAAAATGGATCAAATCATTTATGTCATTTCAAAAATGGATATCTGTCAATTATCATTATTTTTCCTTGTTTGCCTTTTCTCGAGTATGGCTTTTTAATGACTGGGGTATTATGCATTGCTGCAGAAGCCATACAGTCTGTAATAAGTTCTTAATTTTTGTTGAAAAACATTCATCACACTAGGATGCAAAAATATCAATGACTTTACAATGACCAGACCAACAGTTTTGAGTAAATAGAGAGCATGTGCTGTGGGCAAGAAATTATGATTATAGATTTTCAAGTTAATTTCACACTTCTCATACTTATTGTGTCCTGAGAGCCTAACGGATTAAGAAATAGAAACTCAATAAAATATGCCGCTGAAAACATTTTAGGGTAAAAACAGTTTTCACAGAATCTTGATTCATATTTGATCAGCACTGCCTAGTACGACAGTTGTGTCTGAGTTTCATGAGCCTGTTGAATGGTGCTGGACAGACCGACAGACAACCAGCAAAACAACTGAAATGTGTCTTTCAAATCAAGAGAAACGCTCCTCTATCTGTCATTGCACAAAACACTGCCCATTTCAGATATATGCTTGTGATTGGCCCACCATGGGCCAGATCGGATGGAAATCTGTCTGTATGGGAGGGGGGCCAGACCCATCTGCCAGAGCGAATAAACCATGAGCTCGACAGATTCTTCTGCTTCCTAGACTACAGATTTCCAGTGCTAGTTGGAAACCTGCGAATGTTGCTGGCCATCCAGACTACATCATCTGTTCTACAAATGCCTCCTAAAGCACCACTTGGCTGAACAATGCTGGAAATGTTCACTGAAATAACAGAAAAACTAAATGCCTTTCAGAACCCAATGTGAATCAGTAAAACAGCAATGAAACAAATCCTACTTTTAAGCTTAAAGCAAAGCTTTTACTAACACAGTGTCAGAGATATATTGATTTGACATTAAGGTTTTGTATTTATCCCTTCATACAGAAAGTTCTTATAAACTATCTATTGATAAAAAACCCTTGCAGGAGTTGTTGTAGATCCAATTAGACAAGTAAATAGAGAAGCATCTGTCTATTGCCTGTGTGTAAACAGTTCTGTGAAAAGGCTCTGTGCATCATGTGGAACTGGTGCAAAAAGGAAACGTCTTTTGCAGTTGCATTTTTTGTAATCCATGTGATATAAAACGTTTTTTCAATTTCTTGCCCTGAGGATATGTTGTGTCAAGACAAGACTCTTATCTGATATTGTCCCTAAAGATGCTGCCCCAAATGCAAAAGACAACTGACAGAGAAAAGCCTGAGCTGCACTTCTTTCTTTTCCTGCTTTTCTCATCGCACATTTATCATTGATCAATGTAACCCACACATTATTCAGTGCTGTTCCTGTCTGTGTACCACTGCAAAGCTATCCCGGATCTATCAAAATCTGGCATTAAATGTGGTACAGTACTTGTGAATTTAGTAATTGAATTTCACATGCAAAGACGGAAACCGTGTTTTTAGATCCTACTTATTGTCATAAACACATTTCGCACAGATTTGCAGGTTTGCAGGAGAGTTTTTACACAACTCTTAAAGAAAGGCTAACTACTTATCCACTAAGAACTTTTACAAATGTAAAGCCCATGACAGCTCATGCATGGATAGGTTCACTTATGGTCTTCTGTCCAGGACTGAGAGACAGATGTTTCCTACACTGGTTATCCCACCTAAGGCTGATTCAGACCTAAGAGGTCAAGAATTCACAAAACAAGCAGGTAGAGTGGACAAGAAATAGTGTTCTCCTGGAAAGGTAATGGCAGCCTCCAGTCCACAAACCCTGTCAAACTGACATGGTGACGTAGGTTAAACCTGTGTTACATACATCTGAATTAGTCAACATGTGTCACTTGACCTGACTTCACTGCTCTCCTCCTGACTGTGGTTTAACATGGTTTGACTCCACTTATGTGAACTACAGTAAAAGAGGGAAATTATGTTATGATCACACCTGCAAACACCTCACACTACAGGGTCATCGGGGCAAAACTACTACTATACTATGTCGCGAGTGCAGGTGTGTCTTCAAGTTACACGGCAGTTCGTCAACAAAAGTTGAATGAGTTCACCTTCACTTGTTTGGTAGCTCAGTCAGTACAGAAGCTACAGATTTACAGATTTGCTGGATGTTGAGAACTTAAAGACGTAGTTATACCGCAATATATGAAAATGATAAGAATCCTAGATATTATTAAAATAACACAAGCAATGACAAAAGGAATGTGGTTTCTCTGTGCTCCATATCCTCAAAAGTATCAAAACCAGGATGAGACAAAAATTGATATTTTTCTTTTAATCTAATTTTGTCACCTATTTATCACAATAAGCACTGACTAAAGCTTAGCCTCTTAATCAATATTAGCATACGTAGACAAGGGATTGATTGTGGGACCCTTTTCTACCTAAATCGAATCTATCGTTACTACAAGAACTGCTTTCTTTGGAAGCACAAATGCTCCTGGGCAGAATCAGAACAGCTTCCAAAATTTTGGCCTTCTTTTTTAAGAACAAACTATGAATTGTTTTCATTGTCCCGAGGATTTCTGTCATCCGAGCGCCCGTAAGAACATCTGGATATAGCTAACGGTTTTCGAGTAAGGCACATCTTGACTTGGCATGGGGTCTGCTGGCATTTGAGACATAAAACCTTGACTATCAGATGAAAAGCAATTTTAAACTTTCTAAATAGCACAAACATGTTTTTTTGGTCGCTACGACCAAGATACATCACATTCGCTTTGACAAGTTTGTGCTCATCACATAATGAACGTGTTGCACGCGGACTGACTCCCCGCACTTGGCAGCTCTTGGCTTAGTTTGTGCAGTCTGTTTAAAAGGTGCAGTGTTTGACAAAGTAAGACAATACAGGCACGAAACTGGGACATATTGCTTGAACTCAAGCCGCAAACAATAAAACACACTGCGTTCAGCCACAGAGAGCTGATTCTAACACCATCAACTTCTATCAAGTCGCTGAAAAGCTCCACATCAACAGAAGTGCGTTAAGTTGGCTAGCGTTAGCAATGCTACCTCAGTTAGCAAACGAGCTATTCGTTAGCTAGCCAATGCTAGGCCCACTTCCAGTGATCCATTACTTCAATGTTTCCCAATTGTTGTCTTATACTTTGTAACTATAAATTGTATTTACCTCAGATATGTTGAGATGAACAAAGACAGCAGGCCTCTCCGGTGATTCCTTCTGGTCGTATATCCAAACTGGGATATCCTTAAGAGCTTAGAAGGGCTAACGCTAAAGGGTTCGGTGAGGTTAAACACTCCTTCGTTTCTTGGTTTCCCACCAGCAGCCGTCAATGTTTGCCCCTAACAGAAGCTAGCATGTTAGCAATACCTGCTAACTAGCGTCTACGAGGCAATTTACAAGCCAAGTTCGTATAATGTTAGCTGGCTAGTAAAACACCGCTAACGCTAGCTGCTCTGTCAAATTTACGAGAGTGTTGGTCGATCCCTTGTCTCTGGTACTTTACTGGGAGACATGCGTTGGCTTCCGACCATTACACGAGGGAAAACACATCCACTGAGACCCAGCAGCGTGTCACTTCTGAATGATTTGCCGTTCACAGCCTCTCCAACTGCCGCCAGGTTTGTTCGTCTCCTGACTCTCCACCGACTGGAGAGAATGGCTGTCGCGGCATGATGATGTAACGTTTTTGTTTGGTAGTGGGCGCTTGAATGTGATGTAACAATCTACTCTCAGATGAAATCCATGTGCTGAACAAATGAATGTTTGTTTGAAATTTGTTTTTGTTTAAACTCCGTAACATCTTGAAACTGTGCATATTGTGTTGAAAATCCCATTGAAATTCTGATAAAATATTTTGTCTCAAAAATCTAACCATCAGATAATAGTGAGTGATTATTTCATTTTAATTAAAAGTGGTCTACACTAAGATAAATATCAACTTAAATTGAATACAATACGTTTGTTAATAAAGTACATCTTCCCATTTAAAAGGCAGATATAATAGCTTTACAGATAAGTTAAATTTTAATGTTGGTAAACAGGGAAGCTGTTAGTGCTCATTAACTACCTGTAAGCACACATATCCATTGTCATTAAAAAATTACATACACACTGATGGCATGAAGGTATCAGAGGATTTTTTTCCTATGAGGGCTAAATTTTGCATATAAGACCAAAGATCCATGTTGGATGAATAGTCTATATAGTTTAATATCTTTATGGCTTTTTAGTAAGCCAAAGGAGACAAACTAGTTAAAAAATGCTGCATAAACAGTTGCAGTATTTACAACTATTAGCCCACATTTTCACTATTTCAACTGAAGACTTCAAATT
This sequence comes from Acanthurus tractus, assembly GCA_029783725.1. Taxonomy (NCBI): domain Eukaryota; kingdom Metazoa; phylum Chordata; class Actinopteri; order Acanthuriformes; family Acanthuridae; genus Acanthurus; species Acanthurus tractus. The sequence continues at coordinate 4,313,689 of JAQNCA010000024.1, forward strand.
TTTCCTCATAAAATCAGATTATTTACATAATAAAATCCACGAATTGCATTTATTTCAGAGATTATGATTTGTTTGTTTTTTAATCTATTTACATACTATTGAATTGAACTATTTTTTTTTTTTTTTTCTTGAAGCCTACTAATCTTACCATCTTCATTTCTTATATAAAATATAGTGCATGTGTTTTTTATACCTTCTGTTTAGTATTGAGCCTTTTTGTAACAATAGAATGGTAATATGTTATGATCAATGAAATTTTGGGAAAAAATACTGGGAGGGGAAGGACTCCAAATCCACATTTGCATGGTGTCAAAAATCATTCTGGGAGAAAACCTAGACCTCATTCTTCCTGCATATTGAGCCTCATTTATTCATAGGCAAAAAAAAAAAGCAAGTTATCGTGGATTAGTTGCTGCTGCTGCAGCTGCTGCTCAAGTTAGCCCTGCAGTGCCAGCCATGGTTAGCTTTGGCTCATGGTCATTTTCATGCCCTGTATCTGGATCCTCCAGGGACAGTCTGAAACCCTGAGATATCACTAAGCACCAAACATGTGATCCTGAGAAGTGTGGAATTGACTGGCATCTGGTCAATGAAGACTGAAAAGCAGACCCTGGAAACAAAGGATGACTGTAAAAATCCTCACTTTGTTGCTTAACATTCTCTGTAGCTGTAGCTCATATTGAAAATACTCATGTGAGCGACTCCTCACAGATAATGTTTGGCCCTATTCATTGACATTCTGAGGATACTCTCAGAGAGCTCCTAACTTAGCCTAAACATTTCTAGCATGGTGTCCTTGCTTAGTAGGCGTATAGAAACATTCTCAGAGCAACTCTGAGCAGGAAAGGGACAGAAACTATAACCTTCCTAAGGAGGTGTGGTTGATCCAATTGCAATTCATTTTTATTTTCAGTTCAGTTTAGTTCCACTTTATTTTCATCGTCAGTTTGATTATTCTGTTTAGTCTACTTGTTTAAAAGAGGTTAACTTTCAGTTTTCATTAGTTTCAGTATTAGTTTGGTTTATTATGGGAAATGGTTGTCATGGGCAAGAATTAAGATGTTGAAAAATGGTATTACAAAACAAACCCTTTTGAAAGCGAGTTTTTCAGGCATGCAGACATCCCTGTCTGATAAACATATACACTAATAACTCCTCACGCCTGTTGTATGTATTAGTCTGACTAAACCTTAAGAACAGTCCTGCATAATTTCATTCAGTTTTTAGTTTTGTAAGTATACAATATGGTTTCAGTCAGTTTTTGTTTTTAGTTGTCTAGTTTTACCTCAGTACATTGTAACCCTTCTTTCACTGAGAGTTTTAGTTTTGTTTTGATAACTAGAATGAAATTATTCTATGTGTGTGCATCTCTATTGATTAAGTTAAGCCATATTTTCAAAGCAGCTTAAAAATGTTTAAAAAACAAAAGTCCAGGCTACTTGAATTTAAATCATAGTCGTGACATTTATTCATTTCCTTTTTTACCATATTAGTGACTGTTGTAGACCACTTAATCTTTTTACATTGTTTTTTAAAAAGGTTGCGACAGAATCATGTTTTTCAGAGAACTCTTGAAAGAAATACAAAGGAGTTGTCTTCTGTGTCCTCATCGTAGCCACGGCCCTGGTTGATGTTTGTTTTCATCAAATGTTGTCCAAGTGGTGCAAGAGGCAGTCTTTCATAAGACACAGTGGAAAGTTTCACACGGTTTAAATTTCTCATCACGACTCTACAAAGGACTAAACTCAAGACTAATGTGAAGCCTCCTATAATGACGCACACACTCTCACACACACAGATTCCCTTATGCACACTGTTTTCCCCTTAGAGATTGCCCAAGAGTGAGTGGATGTGATGATTGCGACAGACGGACGATGCTCTGTAACATCACAGCTCTCGAAGGCAAACAAACACGACTGTGAAATCGAGCTGATGGTGTGACAGGCAGCAACAGTGCCTGCTGGGTAGACAGTGATTCAGTCTACATAGCTTGGTAAATTCAAAGAGACGGGTCACTGGAAATATGACATTATGAATGTGTTCTAGGGGTTTATATCACAGCTCTGTTCACTGTGACAGACAGGCCTTTAATCAAAACTATAAACAAGCCTTTCCTCACATGTACCAGTAAATAAACTGTACCTGGTAAGAGACAACTTGGTCAACATGTAGTCGACTGAAAAAGGCTCATGCTATGTGCTCAGATTTCTTGGTCACAGTCTTGTTTGGTAACATCTCTTGCAGTTTTATTTATATATAAACCAGTTTAGCCAGAGTCTGGCACAGTGTAAACAATGCTGCCTGTGCATTCAGAATGACAAACCCTAACTGCTCTACAGAGTCTACAGAGAGAGGGGAAGACTCACAATATATATCCTTTCTCAAAATTCATCAGCTAAAAATGTAATAAAATAATTTTCTGTGAAGCATGAAGTACTTGACAAGGGCAAACATTAAATTTGAGGCATAAGTATTTTGTTCATAATGTCTAGATTTTTTTCGTTATTAATCTGTTGTCTAATTCACAAAATATCAGACAAATAGACATACACTATGCAAATAAAACCAGTAAAACCCTCACATTTGACAAACTGGAGCAAAAAAATTTTGGTATTTTTGCTTAAAAAATATTCCAAAAGCTGTTTCTGTTCTGGACTAATCAATTAATTGTCAGAGTATTTCAGCTTTGTTAGTATTTCAAGATACAATAAACCATTAACATAGGACAGAATTAGATAGTTAGCAGCTAATTCCAGGAGAAAAAAACTGCAGAAATAAGGTTAACTTAAGTAAAATTAGTGTCCCCTCTTGTTTGAAGCCTGAACTCAAACAAGACCTCTGTACAAAGATTTTAAAGGACTTACATATCCACTAAAAGGTCAGAAATGAGGCAAACAGGCATGTATCCTCTAAAGAAAATCATTACGATTTTAAATTTATTCTGTAAACCTTACTGAAAGTCAGGATCAGGCTAAGATAGTGAAGTGAAGATAGTAAACTGAGGAACAGATAAAAAGCATGAAAGAGAGTCTCTGATAATTTAAATTTGACATATTTTTGAGGTGATACGAACATGATGGGACAAGCCTTTTGTGCTGATGGTATGATGTTTCAGACTTTACTCACTACACAACAAAAGGCAGGCACTATTTACCTGTGTTAACAGTAATTCAGTATTTCATTGAGCAGTGGTCGTTGATTATGAACGTGTCAGTGTTTAGTCAGCAGTGTCTGACCAGCCAGACAGCAGTGACGATGCAGACATTGTGCTGTGACAGACAGGACTGCTGTCTGGAAATTTAATGAGAAAAAGAGGGAAAAGGGAGGAGAAAATGGAGTGAGAGACTTATTTCTCATTGGTATTCATTGGTTTGCATGGATTGTCTGTCCTCGCTCCCTCAGACCTTCGTCTTGTATGAATTCTATCAGATACACAGAGCTCGAAGAGAAAAGCAGAGCAAACTCATCAGTGGATTTACAGCAGCAGACATTAAGTCTGAAACAGAGTGTACTGAGGCAAACACACGCATATTTTGGACAGATGTAAAACACTTTAAATCTGCTGCTTTGTATTCAAAGTTATGTCAGTTTTAAACCAATGAGATGGACTTAAATGTAACCCCAAATAATTTGAGTTACTGGGAAACAGCTTAAACTTTAACAGTCAGACAGAAACAGAGACTTGCACGGCTGAAATATGCCACTAATCTGAGTAATTTTTAAGAACTATGTGGTTTATATGCATAAAATAATGCACTCAACAAGACCAGAGCTGCATCTGAAATTCTGATATTTGAGTACAGTTAAAACAGTTGGTAAGATGTTTATGTCTAATATCTTGGTTTAAAATCAGTGGTCCATGAGATGTGTACTATTTCCAGGGACAGATTACAGTATGTGAGCACTGGACACTATGCTGTAGTATCCCACAATGCAGTGCAGCACTGAATAACAGTTATATAACAAACAATGGTACATAGTGACCAGGGCAGCTGAGGTGTAACAATAATAACGCTTTAAATTAAGTGTGATTAAGTTTTCACCTTGCTGATCAAAATGAAATTTTTAAATTGGTTTGTCACTGGCACAAGTTACCATGGTTACAAATTTCCAGTTGGCAAAGATGTTTTCAGGAAGTTGCATGACACGTGCATCTGAAAAGTTGCATATTGCAATTAATTTACGTAACACTATGTTGAACAATAGTGTACATGGTGAGTACAGAGGGCAGAGTTTGTGATTCAGAGACAGCAGAAGAGTCACCCAGAGTGAAACTAGTTTCATGCTGGTGATAAAAGCCTTTGAGTGCACCTGATATCATGGCAATCCAACCAGTTGATTGTAGATGCATCTTTCTCAAAAACACAAAATCAACCTTTTGGAGGCACCAAGGGAAAAGTCAGGAGAACAGCAAAGCCACCATGATTCATCTTCTGGGTACCATGAATGTCTGAACAAGATTTCACAGAAATCCATTTGATAGTTGTTGATATATTTTCATCTAAATCAAGGTGGTGGACTGGCTGACTAGCAAACTAGCAAACATCCCAAGAGCCACATCTTGACAAAAAATGTGCAGACATAATTTTAACAAAAGGGTTTATTTACTAAACTTATATTCAAAGCTTCATTAAGAAAACAACAATGCTTCAGCCTGATATTAAATATTTACAAAAGGTATTTTATGACAAAAACATCTTTTGTTATTGTGTATTCTGATATTTACAGTGCAAGATGCTGCAAAATACTGATACAATTACAAAGTTGCACTTATATTTAGATCAGTATGAGGACTGCTCAAAATCAAAACGCATAAGCCAGAGCTGGAAAAAACAACATCTGAACGGCAATGACCACAAAGTTTTCAGTCAGAGAGTCATTTTCTATGGTGAGATGAGAATCTAATCAGTAGCAGCTTTTAAAAAGCTGTTCCAGAAACAGGCAGTAATTCATCAAAACACTTTGAAGTTGAATCCAGCTGATCTCACGCTAAAAGATTTCAGTTTCTGAACAAAAATGCTTTCTATATAAACCCTTAACAGCTCTGCTTGGACATAAATAGAAGTGGGCTTCTCTGTCATGCTTGTTTACAGTCTTCAGCAGGGTATTTCCCCAGTAAAACCTGCTGCTGGAGGGAGTCACATTGGGTGATGCAACAAAGAGGCTTTTAGCGATAGAGAAGCCATTAGCAGAAACTACAAACAGTCATATCTGTTAGGCCTAATGTGCCTAAGATGAGAAGAGCCTATGATCACCACTCTTCAACAAAATGAATAAGGAAATGTTTGTTAGTAGCAGCACAGCAGGTCTTTTTTTGTTTAAACTTAATACTATTCACAGTGGCTGATTTAATCAAGGCAAAAAAAAGTTTGCTGTAACTTGCCATAACTGATTACTGTCCAAAAGTTCAACACTACAAAACAGCCGAAGTGTGAGAGAAACACTGGTCCCTTTTGTAGCAAAAGAGCCAGTACTTAAGACTTCTAAGTTAAGTATATTTAGAATATTTGTGTCCAGTGTCCTGTGTCGCAAATGTTGCTGGGTTATTGATGAGAAAGCAGGATATCCACGTGGACGACAATGCATTGTTGACTGTGTGTCCTCGCACTCCAGGAGGTCTTCTTTTGTTAACCTGCAGCAATAAAAATTTGGGAGAGAGAGGGGACGATGTCAGACTCAGAGTTGCAGAGAGAGGTAATGGTATTCACAGTCATATGATAAAAAAATGCCACCACACTACACTTTGCTGTAGCTTACAAATTTGTATACGTGACCTAATCTATAACATTACTGTCATTTCTGAAGTAGTCGACACCCAGAAATTTACTTTCATCACTGTCGCCACAGTCCCTCTGCACAACTCTCAGAGAATCGTTGATTCTGTGTAATTTCGTATAAAAGAAGGAATGAACATGTAAATATAACAGACCTCACATACTAAAAAATACCTGGCTCTCTGCTGAACTCAAAACATGCAACATATGTACATTACACTGTGCACCGTGTACAAAACTGACCAACAGCAGAGAAATAACATGAAAATATATTAACAGGCATCTCTGAAGCTAAAACAGCCTATTATCTCATTACAGAAAACCAATAAGCAAATATATCAACCACAGTAATGACACATGTTCCCAGACTCTTTCAGTCACTTCCTCTTGAAGAGCTTCACACCAGAGGACAGCTGGAGCTGAACCAGACATATGTAAGTATGTGACATCCAAGGAGAGTCTATGTGATGTGTGGTTGACTTCAGACAACTCCAGGTAAAAAGGGGGCAAACTGCTGAGCTGTGGTTGGTCTGAAGTCTTTGTAAGTGAGGGAAATTTCAGGTGGAGAGAGAGTCAGTAGGTGAGAACGTCCTGGAGTCACTACTTGAGGCTGTTTAATCAGGAGGCATTATGGATGAGTGATGCTGCAGAATTCAGCATTGATCCAAGTAGTACAAAAGGACTGAAATGTCTATAACAAGACCAGTATCATTATTTTATCATGATTAAAAGTGACTAATGTACTCACACAAACACATGCCGTGATTCAAATGATAAATATTATAGATAAATTATTTGGAAAAATTATATAAATAATACATTTATTTATAATAAATAATTCTAACTTATTAGTTAACTATTTATAATTGATTGAACAATGCCATAATTCAAATACTATGTATAGGCTACTTGTGAATATAACAATATATTGTTTCTTTCTACCAATCTTAAGAGTTTTCTAAGCTAAAGACAGAATCACTGCAAACATGCACACAACAGCGGCGGAGATGCAAATATTGCATCTTGATGACTGTAAATGTGTCAAGGATGTGATCTATCGTGTGATGGAGCCATTTTTAATTTCCCATCAATCAAAGTGATGCTAGTGTCAATACTCTATACAAGACTTTGTGTCAGCAGTAAAGATACTTTGGGATTTATCTGCTCTGTTCCTCTCACATTTACTGACAGCTCATCCAAAACCTAACAGCTGTCCTTATCAGCCTTCATGCAAATAAAAACTTAGGCCTGTTGGTCACACACCATCAAAGAAGAAACACAAGGAACAAAACCAGCTCATGATGCTAAGCTCCAGTAACAAAACTAACCACTACAAAGACTTGCTTATTTTTTTTAATTGGTTTGTTGCATTTTTTGTAATACATTTACCAAACCATTGTTCTTTTGATAGTAGGTCCTCTGTGGTTCAGCCTCTTTCGGTGCAAAGAAATTGGCAGGTTTGTATATTTGATCTACTATTGTGCTCGAGTTACTGTGAAATTGCACAGATCTGACAAACAGAGCACAGCTGCTGCTGCTGCTGCAGTAGATGGCATCACAATGTGGAACCACAGCGGCAGTAACATCACATTTACTTCTGTTTAGAGCTCTCTTGTGTAACCTAGTGTGTACAGAGTGAGTCTGTGCTGAATGAAAGTACCCTCTAACCCTTGTACAGCTTTGGAAACACAATCCTGAGAAAAAGCAGCGTGTAAATGACGTTGGTCAACAGTTCGTTCAGTGGACCTTGACCTCGCCTTCCCAGCCCTTCCAGCAAGGAGACTATCCCAGGGTTAAGTTGCGCCACACTTCCATGCATGCCTGTTGTAATCACTAACAGATGTTAGGAGTGTTTGTGCTTTCAAACAGTACCATGTGTAATGACGAAAGGGTCACAGTTCATCAGTCTCAGCTATACTGAAACCAGCTGGTGCATCAAAACAAACAGAGGCTGGCAGAAAGAAGGGAACAGTTTGGAAAGTCTCAGAACCAAAGTTGAACTGTGTCATCTTTGCAATGTTGTGTAAAAGCTCTAGGAAATTGGTCTGTTGTAATGTGTCATTATTTATACCACTGGCAAATAAATAATAACATTATCACTGTGTGTGTTCACATTGTGATAGTTCATTAGTTCATTTGTATTCACACCTGTGAGAACATTGCCTAATAATGAGTTGCTCATGCTGTGATGCATTGCTGACACTGTGACACAGCGACTGTAAGGATTTAGTCATCATCACCAAACGAGCTTTAAAGGTCCACAGAAGAGAAGGAGAGACAAAATGACCCCAATTCCAAAAACATTTGGATGCTAAGTAAAACAAACGTACAACAGAAAAACATATATTCTTTTTTGACTTACAGTCCACTGAAAACATTAAAAAGACAACATATCTAGTGTGTTTCCTCTAACCTAACTGATTTGTGTTAATATATGCTCAGTGCAACACATCTTGAACAAGTTGTGACAGGAGCGACAAAAGGCTGGGAAAGCTGAGGAATGCTTAAAATCACCTGTTTGGAAAATTCTACAGTTAAACAGGTTCATTGGGACCAGCTGATAGTATTATCACTGGGTGTAAAAGAGGCATCCTCAAGTCAGTCTCAGTCAGCTCACAAGCAAGGATTGGATGAGATTCACCACTTTGGGATCACATGATTTTACCACAGATATTACTACATGGGCTTTGAAACCGTTGAAACCGTTTGTGTCAATATCACAGGTTGTTTGCAAATGATTGCACTCTGTTTTTGTTTACTGTCTACATAACTGGGGGTGTATTGACAAAGAGTACAGCCAGTACAAATGTATTTAGCATTATGCATTTGCAGTTGTTTTGATTGTGAGTTGAGTGATTTAAGAAATCACATATTTATTTGAAAATTATTACGGAAAGGGTGTGAAAATATCTCTCTGATCATATCAAAAAACAGAATTAAATCCAATATGTTTCCATTAAATAGGGATATTTGAAAAGTATAAAATATGCTTACCATAGGTAGATTCATACATGTTTGGTTTCTTCTGCAGTTTCACCTGGAATAAAAAAAATCCATGAACAGATATGCAAATTGACCAATCCATAATGTGAGCATGTTGCAAGCTTACTTCAAGGGCATAAAGAAACATAAATCACACAATATTTGCAGAAATGTCCATGTTGTTATAAACTGCCATCAGACAGGTGGCTCTGTCTGTATGTTCAGCACTTCTTGTAAACTATCTTAACAATTAGAGCAACAGGGACCTCTGCTGGATAAACTTTGCCAACTAAACTCACTGTCCAAAATGTTTTCCTTTTCCTTTTTAAAATGTTTTTATTTATGGTTCTAATCTCTGAACAGACTTTTTGACCCAGATGGTGTTATTTAGCTGTCCAATAAAAACAAATGGCACAACAGGGACCCTCTTGACAAAAACATTATATCAAAACACTATAAAAGGAAAAAAGAACATAGATAAAAATAATCTGTATTGTGAATGTTTGATGTTACAACGACATTTCTCAAGAATGACATACATGTGATGATCACAAGCTAACAGATACTGTAGTAAGTGTTAGCATTAGCTTTATTGACGGACACCTACCATCCTCTTTTATCCACTGGTCCAACTCTTCCATTTCTAGCTCTAATACAGAGGGCACATCATCTTCAAACATGGGCCTGAAGATCACAGAGTGTTTAAAAAATCAAATAAGAGACAAAAAAACAAGGTAAACTTTGTAAAATGTGTAGACAAATAAATAATAAGACATTTCTCCACTTCTTTTACTTTACTTCTGCGGACTGTGGCCTTGTTCTATTACTTAACATGCTGTCCTCCTTAAGCTGACTGAATGGTGACCTCTTTGTGTCTTACTAGCATGCAAGACAGTGTATTGACAGTTTCCTGCTCATCCCTCTAATTGACCTCTTTTGCACATACTGCATGCTTCTTTTTAACAAAAAATAATGCATTAAGGGCTAACTTCAACTAAGTATTGGCTGTTTAGATGCTGCAAAGCTCTGTCAAAGGAATATTTTACATGGTTGCCACCAGTCCATTAAAATTAGAGGTTGGAAATAAAAGAAAAATATTTCTCATAACTTACATCGGCACCTTCTCAGTACTGGATGCTTCTAAATATGGATCCTCTTTTCTCAGTTCTAGGAGAGGAAAACATGAGTCACTCATTTTTATTTAGATAATAGGAAAAATGACCAGGGCTGATTGAAAGGTTTGTGGCCTAAGGTAAAGGGGGATGTATTATACAGCTCTTATAACATGTGCCCACAGTTCAGCGATTTGAGTGATTATGCAGAAAGTCTGAGGTCAATAACTTGTGTGGGTAGTTAAAAATTGCAAGTCATTACTGTCTGAGAAAACAGACAACATAAGCTGCTGTGCAGTCATCTGCTACCTCCGTCTCAAGGGCTCAGGAAAGAAGATCCACAAGGTCATGAAGGAAACACTAGGGGGGGGATGTCCCTTATTACAGCATGGTGAAGAAGCTGGATGCTAAATTTGTATGTGGAAGAGAGCGCTGACCTCACAGTGGCCAATATGGTCCAATTTCTCAGACAGTGCTGACTTGCTTCGCAGAAATAGCATGAAATTTCAAACTTTCTGCAAAATCACTTAAAGTCGAACTGTTTGTCCATGTAATGGGACCTGAAAAAATCAGGCCCTTCCAGAATAGAAAAATAACTCATCAGTTACCCTCAATAGTTATTAGTTAATAAGTTATTAAATATGGTTCATCTTTTACTCAAAAGATCCAAACTCTTTAAATTAAACAGAAGTGTTTCTTCTTGTGATGGACGTACCTTGATCTTTTGCTTTTTTGTTCCACTTGCGGTTGATGAATATCCCACAAACTATCATGCTGATGATGACGACCACCAGCACCACAGGGATCAGGATGATGATGGGACTCAAACCCTCCTCTCCGCCCTGCTCCTCTCCTGGTATGGAGGTTGGACCCGTGGAGTTCGGGTCCACCGTTGTTTTTGAATAGTCTGTAGAGGCTAACAGAAGGCAACAGTAAGCTATCAGCAAGTCATCAGTATTCAAATTTGTCTCTAGTGATTAAAACAAGTAATGAGTGACTTTTGCATTCACTGTAATCTGGATACAAAACATTACAGCAGTGACACATTAGGTGATAGTTTATCTGACATACCAACATCAGAGTTGAGGCTGCGCCGCAGTCCCGAGCCATTTTCTTCCTCTGCTGGCGTTTCAACTGGAAACGACAGTAGACAAAATAATTAAATGACTGTACTCAGCTGTTTTAGTCAATACCTCTGACTGATGGACTGTTTCTTCTCCTCTCTGTTACACTGAGTCAAGAAGCGAGACAATATTGGATACTGGAGCAACTGAACAGTAAACCATTCATGAAAAAACACTTCCTCTGGGAAGTTGTCCGACACCATGTGGAATAAAAGACCGACCTGAAACACCCTCGTCTGTGAGGGGTGGGTCTGTCACCTGAGGGGCCTCAGAGGCCTCAGGGTCCCCGCTGTCTGACTCTGAAAACAGAAAGAGCAGCACGTCAACGTGACGCCCACAGTGAATGATACTCATGAGATCTGAAATTGTGATTCATTATACATGGCCAAAACTATGAGGACATCATAATAATAAGCTCATATTTGATTGGTCAGACATATAATAAGCTGTGATGACAGCTTTCATGCCTCTGGAAAGTGCTGTCACAAGAACTGGGATCAGACACAAAAGAAGTAAATGTTTACTACAGTTTTTTAACCAGATTAAAAGCAAATATTGTCCCTCAGGGAGATCAAAGTAAAAATATCAAAAGTCTTTTGAGTTCAGTCTCATAAAAGGAACATGTGTTCAAGGTGGAAGTACTGCATGGCAGCAGAAAATGTATTAATACACTGATATTAGATGGTAATTAGTAAAATGTACTTTAAATATTAGAAATAATCTGTACGAGAAATGTGACCATTAATTGTATTACATTTGAAAATATTAGATTGTTAATACTGTTAATACAACCCTAACCCTAACCCAATATTTTAAAAAAATAAATATGCTTTGTATTTTTGTATTTTTATTTTGAACTCAGTTTTATTTTTATAATCTAAATTGTTGATATGAAACTCTCTCAATATTTTCG
>JAQNCA010000024.1:4325693-4336777 GCA_029783725.1 Acanthurus tractus
TTGTGAATATTTATTTGTTAATTTATTAGTGGATATTTATGCTGTTGGTCTTATCAGTTTTCTGCATATGATTGCAATTTGTTTTTATTATCATGTTTAACACAGCATACGAACTATTTTGTAATCTAGCGAGGGACCTTCCTGGTATGTGCAGTTTTGTAGGCAACATGTTGAGGACATCGATGCTATCAACTATTGTATCAAATAAATCCTGTTGCTTCTAAATGTTTTATAATTTTTATAGTTTGGAGGGGTTTCTTATCTGTTAGTGCATCTTAACTGGATATTGTTTGTATATTTTTCTAGTGTGTAACAGTTGTCTCAACTTGTTTGAAATTTATTTATTTATCTACAATATTTATGCTGCCCTCTTAACATTGTGTCTCAGTGAGACTTTTAAATTTAGGAACATTAAAATCAGGCTGATGCAAGCTAAGGTGTGTAAACTGAACCATAAAAAACACCTCAAAACAAAAACATTTGAACAACCATCCACATAATTTTGGCCACATAATGAATTATTATTTGTGTACTTTGTGTAATTATTCAGGTCTCACCTAAGGTCTCAGTATCAGCACCATCTACTTGTTCTGGGTCACCTGCCTCTCCATCAGGCCCAGCGTCTGAATCTGTGCTTTCTTCATCATCATATTGGCTCAACACTGTAATTTAACATGTCTCATTGGTTTACATCACAACATGGTCAAACCATTCAGAAGGATAAAGTGAAACATGAGAGAAAATGTGCAGCATGAGTGAATCAGGTCAGTTATTTCTGCAGAGATGTTAAACTAGTTTCTAAAACAATGTGGGGAACAGAGTAAATGTCAAAGTCAGATCTTACTGGAACTAGAGACTTCCGTGAACATGGTTTCAAGCATCCGTTTCAAATATACAAAACCGTTGCAAAATTCACCTATCGGGCAGTGGGGAGTAGGTGGAGATAATCAACAGGTTGAGCAATTTGTTCCCGACATGTTGTACAAGATTCCCCTTTTGGGAAAGTGTTTCACTCGCTCAAGAAAATGTTTTAAACAAAGGAGGACGTTAAACTATGAATTACTAATTAACTATTATGTTTTACAACACCAGATAGAGCTGAGAGATTAAACAGCACTCAATGAGGACCCAAATGAGTAAGATTGAGTGTTTTAGTTTGGTCCTGACTCACTTCACCATAAATTCAACCGTCCTCCGAGATTTATAAAGCTAAAATCTGCTTACTTACATTCATAATTGAAAAAAAAGTTCTTAAACTTTCTCAGTGGCTTGTAAATAACGAACCTGCTTTACTTCCTGTTAAAAAGTTAAACTCGAGGTCACAAAGTCAGAAAAATAGACAAAGGCACAAAAGAGAGAGCAGGGAGGAGTCAGAAAATGGAAAGTGCTGCTTTGTCTAACAATCAGAGTGTTAAAAAAAAAAAAAAAAAGAAAAATCACACCCCTACCTGTCCCGCTCAGAGTGCTCAGCAGCAACAACAGCAGAAATAAAAGGGTCTTCAGCCGGGGACCTCTCATGCTACCAGGCCAAGAAGCAGACATAGTGCCATTGTGTACCCGCTTCCTTCTCTCTCTACTGTCACAGCATCACACTTCCTGATCTGACTTAACATGTTAAATGGAAGGAAAAGAAAAAAACGCACACACACACACACACACACACACCCTCAGACTCATGCAGATAACTCACTCGGATGTGATGCAATCAACTGTGTGCTTGTCGCCACAAGTCTGACGGCTCCTCAGCTGCAGTACAATCACATTCCTGCTGGTTAGGTATGCAGCCCTAACAGAGCGAGGGGGAAGCTGTACAAACTTTCTGGGAGGGAAAAACAATTTGTCTGAGCTCAGTGGGTGCCAGCTGGTTGGGTATCTTTGAACATGTCTGGCTGCTGCTTAAAATAACTCAAGGAACAAGGCTGAGCTTCTACAGCATGTTTGCTTGGTGGTTTCAGTCTTGAGATGAGCTCAAGCAGGATCCTAGATCACTCCTCTGGTGTAAAAATCGGATCATGAGTGTGACAGTCATGCTGCTATGATTATCTGTGGGCTAATGCATAATGGCCTTCTTTGAAAGGAGCCTGCAATCTTTTCTTCATCAAGCAGCAGGAAATGAGTGGTAGCAGGTCTCGACGTGATGCCTGGGTTTTGTAATTTTGATCAACTGTGACTTTAATCAGCGCATCACAAATGGCATTTGCACACATTTACACGCCACTTCTTCTGCATGCAGATGTGCCTCTCAAAAAGCAGAGTTTGTTCAGGGTTTCTTTACCTTTTAACCGGATGTGTCATGTTAGAGTCAGCACGCATTGCCTAAGCCTTTTCAGACTTCTGAGAAGTAACCTCAGAGGAAGTGGTATACAAGATGGTTTAACATCTGATTGATAAGATTATATCAGGCCAAACAGTAAAGAAACCCAAGGCACTGTATGCTTTGTGAGACTAAAAACCATGCTCTGCTCAAAACAGATGCAATCACAAAATCTATATCATACAGGATGGACATTAATCTAAAAAAACGTGATAAGAGCACTGTGAATGTCTGCACAACTTATCTCGGCTCTCCACCCAATAACTGTTGGGGGATTTCAGTCCAGATGAAAGTTATTACTTGAGAAATTGATACAACCAGCTCTTTGGCAGGGTTGCTAGATAAAGTAGCTAACTAGCTAAATATAATGGAGCTGCCTTCAAATAAGTTCTCCTTAATAAATGCATTAAAAGTCGTAAAAAACAGATTTTTTTGATAAATTAAAACTAAACTACCATCTTTAAACTCTATTACACATATACTGAATATATACACTTATACTCTCTCACACCTACATGTCTGCTGTAACTGCTGCACATGCTGTAAGCAGTATTTCACTCTTTTTATATTGTAAAAAAAATTCATATTTTACTTTGAGCATTAACAGATACCCCTCTTTATAATTTATGTGGGCTATCTCTCTTCATGTAGATTACTTTACTCCTTTCTGCTATTTGGCACTGCTGGTAAGTATTAACTCCCATTGTGTTGTCTCAGTACTTTTTCTCTGTTAAATAAAGGTGTACTTGAACCAAATCTAATCTACAAACATTTGGAATTACCTATAAATCTTTACAGTTAACAAATTGTCCAGGGCGACCAATACCACAGGCAGAGGTTTATCCTGTTGTTTTATTTGGTAATAATACAGTAACTAATTGCTTTAGTCATTGCTCATGTGATTTATCATCAGAAATGACTAATCAAAACTAGTTCATGGGATTTTTCACAATCTGGCAATCTAGAAGTTGTTCTTATACTTGTAATTGACCTACAAACAGATCTATGACAATAACAAAACCTTTCATTAGAACCCATAACTTCCCTCTAAAGGGAGCATTAAGTAAAGTAGAATCAAATTACTTATATTTCAGATGTCCAAAGTTCATTTTTGACCTTTGAAATCCTTTTAGCAGCTGCTCTGAAGCTTTAAGACTTATATATTTCCTTCACTAAAGGTCAAAATGTCTTACCATCTGTCTGTCTCTTAAGGATTTTATAACAACTATGTTTCAGTCAAGATTCTATATATTCATACCAGGGTTCAAGCTAATCACCTCTGTTACATAAACCTTTCAGTGCACTAAGAATATGTAATGAACATAACTAGTAAATAAATAGTAAAAATCTTAAACCATAACATAACATAAACTTTCCAAAAAGAGAAAAACAGAGCCCCAACTTTTCAGATCACATTGTGAGACAACTGATTAAATTTAGCATCTGATTAAATATCCTCTTAAACCTTTAGATCAGAGAAAAATAAAACTGAACGTTTTCCTGCAGAGCCTCTCTTTTAATTCTCGTCTGTGTAAAAACCTGATAGTGTGTGAGTTTGGCATCTGCATTTGCTACCCCTTAAAAGACTTAAACCTCTGAGTCATAAGATGTGAGTCAGTCTGTTTAAGGTGTGACTCACTTCAGTCGACCACTTACTGAGTTTGAGTGACAAAATGTGATGTTGTTTTTTTTAGGAAATTTACAGAATCATTTTGTTTTGTTTTGTGCAATTGTTTATTTATTTATTTATTATTTGAATAGTGGCAACTTTTCACCAGTTGAAGAAAAGCAACAAAGTGTATTTACTGATGGACTAAACTCATTTGCATTTTGAAGCACTTATACTTATGTATTTTTTGTTTTATTTATTGTGCTTTTTCTATAATTGTTCTGTTTATCTCAGAGTGAGCAATATCATAGTTTTTACCCCATTACTTATACACAACTACTACTTGTGACTTTATAAATAAAGATTTTACGTAAACAAAATTTTTGCTAAATTCACAAAGCATTGTTAAAGACTAAACCAAGAGTTACCACTGAAAACACTTGTGCCCTTATGTAATGATGTGTCAGCAGTTCCGGCAAGTTTTGACATCCCCACCAAACTTCTTGACATGGTTATATTTAAATGATTGTTTTAGGCCCAAAATAAATAATAAAATACCTCCAAAGAATGTCTTAAACAGAATTTTATCTTACACATCCTTCCTCTCCTATGAATCGTCTCATGCCACCTTAAATTTATTGTGTGACTCATTGGAGGGCCCTGATGTCTATACATACCACAAGACTAAAATACTGTTTAAGAAGTCATGAATCTAGCTTGAGTTTCTACAGCAGCAAAATGCAGCTTACACATTGATGCATCAGTACTGACAATTTAATGATTTCATATGTGATAAAATATGAGTCAATTTTTAAGCATCACTGGTAATTTAAATTGTAATACTTTTTGCATGTTTTGATGATAAACTTTTACAGTTTGTGTGAGCACAATTTTGTACACAGGGTTGTTACTTAAAGGTATTTTTATATATTAGTACTTTTACTTGACTCTAAATACTGTTTTCTTGACGTCACTTTTACCCAGAAAGGTGTGAAGACTTTCTGGCAACCTTTTTTTCCTTTTTTTCTTTGTTAATTTTGGGTGTGCCATTCACTTGCCTCTGACTGATTTTTGCTTTGGTTTACACCTATTATGAGTTCTGAAGAAGTATGAGATCACTGCTGATGCAAGTAACATTTCCTCTTGCACAAAAGTGAAGCAGACGCACGCGCTTTATTGAATAAATTAAACTTTGACATAAAAAATTATGTTAGTGTAGGCACTAATTCTCTCCCATAATAGCCTCCACTCCTTTGGGAAGGCTTTACATAAGATTTACAATGTCGCAAGGTTCAGCTGTTACTGCAAATCCAGAAGCACTCTGTTATGTAAAATATCATCTAAGAGACTTGTCCAAACTATGAAAAACAGCTACAGCTCAGATGCAAGCAACAGTTATGTAGACAGCATCCACAGAGTTTCATCTCAGGTAACATCTCAATCCACAAATGTCAAAATGATTAAATGTTTGTGTTATATCTGATCTTTAAAACAAGTCGGATGAGGAGCCTAATGCAGATGAAACAGGCAGATTGATGCAGTTCAATTATTCATTGTGCAAAAATGAGCTTACAGGCACGTGTTGATAAGCAGGTAGATATATGGGCAGTGACTGGCATGTTGTCAGGTAGGCAGATTCCAGTTCAGGTCCAGGTACAGAATCAGAGTCAGAGTCTAGTTCATATTGCCTGAAAACAAAAGTACATGGTGCATTTATGTCAACTAGGATGAAATGACAAACTTTGGATCTGAGCTGGTCTGTGTAGTGAGTAACAGATTAGAGTGAGAGTAGCTGAGCAGGTGAATAAAGAAGAAATGTCTGAGGGCATCTAGTGGACAGATAGCAAAAACAGTTGTGGCTTTGAAGAAATGACTTGTTAAAAAATAAAAAGTTTTTTTTCAAAATTATTTAAAAAAAATTATTGCAATATGTAACACCAGTTAAAAGTTGTTGTGTATTTATATTTTTAATAGGTTTTTCATGATCTAAAAATTAGCCTGAATTTATTTTTTAATATGTAGCGATAGACAAGATAAAACAACCGCAACTAAAAAACGATTAGAAATACATATTAAGCAAAAAAAAAGAACCACAAGATAGAATAAAGTAAACTTTAACGTTCAAACAAATAGGTTTAACAATGAACAAGAGTATGAGTGGGCCTATATAAAGGAGTAATAAACACAAACAGAAAATCTATCTGGTGTCCAACTGTTTCTGTAAACTCAACCAATCGAAATTTCAGCAATGAATAGATTTTATTTAAATAACATTTCCATTAAACCATTCACTCAGTTCCAGGCTGTAACCCTGGAACTGCTTGTGACTCTGTGAAAAGAGGAACCGAACTATTTTCCCCGTAGCACATCCGGACATAATTCGCTGACGGAATCATCCACTTCCGGTATAGTTGTCAACACTGAAGAGGCACGCGTGTTTTCAGATAGTGAATATGGTAAGGCGTTCAGTCTGTCAGTGAAATCAAAAAACACTGTTATTTTATAAAATAAATTGATCGTTTTTCATTGTTTTGTTGCCCGCTTGAATTTTTCAGCCGAAGGCTCAGAAAGGAAAAGCCGCAGAGAAAGCTGTGCACCCGTACAGCAGGAAAGCTGCTTACCTCGCCAGAGAAGAAATCAGACTGAAGAAGAAAGAAAGGTGTGCTAAAAAAAGACACTCAACGAAACAAATACAGACTTTGATTACAGATAACTTCTACTATGAAATATATACCACGGGTAAAAAAAAAAGACTACCCAAGATTTTGACAGCAGGTGATGGAATGAAACCACCACGTGAATCATTTTAGTGTACTTAAGTGTTTCTATGTTATGCTGTCTTATGTGATGTTTCTATGTAATGCTTAATACTGTATATTTTACAAGTTACGTAGAAGCTAAACCATATAATATTTATTTAACTCTTTAAAAATACAACACGTTGAAGTAGTGGTTCCCAACTTGTTTTGGGCTTGTATCCCCTAAAAATAAAGCATTTGTTTCCTCTCTTTATGTGACAGATGTCTAAGTGGGTCTCCCCTCTAAACTCTTCTGGAGTAAAGGGGCAAAATTCTACAAAAACTATCTGTAAAAGAAAAATTGTGAGGCTGAATGATGTTTTCTTTTCCTTTTACATTGCTCAATCATTATCCTTCAACTAAATCTTCTAATTATTGTAAAGTCCTTTTATATTTTTACCCTCATCCTGTGGATCTGCAGACCAAATCAGTGACTAAAAAACTAATTAAAAGATGTCCAGACTATTGTTAACATACGCTGTTGTAGACTCACAGCACTAGCATTGAATTTTATTTTCTGATGCTACAGGCAGAAGAATGACAAAGCAACACGTTTAAGCAACATCGGTAAGCTCTTTTATCATTCATAAATAAACTTACTGACTTGCTGTGAGGATAAAGTCTTTCTCTATGTAACAACATCCCTGTCTGTCTCTTAAACCTCAGGTGAGAAGCTTTTGTGGTTTCAGGAACAGTTGGATCCAGAAAAGACGGCTTACACCAAAAAAGATGCCTGTGAAATCATTGAAAGGTGACAGATTTTGTTCATATTGATTTTCATTTTGTCACTCATCATATAAAATGTTTAAATTACATCATAATATTTGTATCTAAAACATGACAATAGGCAGTTTTTTGACAGTGTGTGAATTGTGTGTATATTTCAGCAGCATTTTGCCTTTAGTTGCATCTTATGCTTAAATGAGTGTTTTCTTGTGTATGTGCAGGTACCTGCAAAGATTTGATTCTGAACTCGAGCAGATTGAGCTGATGAATGGAATCAAAAATCGGCAGGGTCGTCTCCACAGTGCCAGAGAGGACGTCATCAAACAGACTAAGGAGCGAGAACGAGCACAGTACGAGGGCGCTGGATTCGGTAAGTCCCCATCATGTAAAAATGTACACACACATGCTATACACATGCACACAGTAGGTGTTTGGAAAATCTTCATGGATCCTGTGATTTGTCTGCCTCACAGAAATCCCAGACATCATCAATGGAAAGCATCTGAAAACGTTCAGGTGAGTGTAAAATTAAGTGGATACAGCTTAAATTTTTTGTTTTCCCATTTATTTAAGAATTGATATCACTTGTCATCTTTGTGCTGGCCAGTTTTAATTTTAAACCAGTTTTGCGAGGACATTAAGCTAACTTTAAAGCCGTTTGAGGTTACAACTTTGTCTCAAGGTTGGTATAGGGAAAGGTTAGGCATTTAGTTGTGATGCTCAATAAGGGACGAGGGAATACATGATGTAAGTGATGGTCCTCACAGAGATAGGAAGACAAGTATGTGTGTTACATTCTTGATTCTTTAAGAATTTTGTTTGTTGTGATTTGTTGACCCATTTTTTTCTGCAGGGAATGGACTGGTGACCTGAAGAAACTTCCAAATATTAAACTGCGGAAGGTTTCTCACAGAGATTTGGACACAAAGAATAATGAAGAGGATAAACATAAAGCAGAGGACAATAATGAAGATGATGAAGATGACTTGGACGATGAGCAGCTGGATGATATGGCACTGATGACGGACTGAAACTGACGTGAAGGGAAAGTGAACGTTACACAGACCCTCAGCAAAAGTCTTTTTATAGGAAAATGTGTAAGCGTGTGCTTATGTGGGAAATCTGCTGCTACTCCATGACTGTCCAGAAGATGGTGCTGGTCTACTCTCAGAATTGAGAAACTAAATTTTGATCGGTCTGTCCTCCAAAGTCCCATTATTTCATAATAAATTCACACCAACCTGTAAGGGGTTCTACATTCATTGTTTATTGCACAAACAAATATGCAACACATGTAACCTGAATATTTCATTTTATCCAATCAGAAATAGAAAAAAGGTTTTGACAAAGCTGTTTAATGCTCACATGGTGGATACAAGACAAAGAAAGTACAATTTTTTGTATGTGATGGTACCACTGGTATAAAAAAATTAAATCTGTAGAGAACTAGAAAAGTTCTCACACAGTTTGTCAAGTGTAATGTGAAAACACCGACGAATGACAACCATGAAGCTCTAGTTAAATCAGGACCTCACAGAGTGGGACCACGTGAGGCTGCAAATAGTCAAAAACATAATAAATAACTAAGATTCGCTGTTTTTTTGAGAAATATTCAAAACTTTTCTACGGTAGTAAACAGCTTCTCAAAACATTACATTTTTCAATTGCAGACTGAGCTAAAGTTACTGTTTAAATAATTGTTTCTCTGTTTATCCTATCTGACTCTTTGGTGTCTAAAGACCTGATTGTCCAGAGTAAGAGTTAAGACCTCAGCATGCTTCAAACAAAGTGCCTGTTGCATTATTTTAATGTTTTCAGCTCGAGACCCACAAGAGAAATTGGTGACTTTGGGACTCGAACTTTAAATAATACATCTTTACTATCATGACATCAAAAGTTATGCATAAACTACTGATGAGGAACATAGCAAGCTTTGAATTTAGAATGCAAATTAAATGCATTCTTTTCAATATAAAAATACATCACAGAAGTGTTCAAATCTGCTTAGTGTAATCATACATTTTTCTGTCTTATACAATATGTACATACAACTTTGTATGGCTTTTCCATAGGGGATGCACAGTATCTGAGCTGTGTAGAATGATGTAGCAGAAACAAACAAGCAAACATACAAACAAAATCTCTTCCTTTGAAAGGCGACCCAAAAAAATGATTCTGATTCATTTTGGGTCCCAACCCTGAAATTCGGAAATGCTGGTCTAACAGCATCAGAAGCCCGCTTTCACGTCTGCCAGTGTCCATGTGAGGTAACGGTTGTTCATGTGTGATGTGTGTGGAGGTGTAAAAATAGACAGCATATGGATTTTTTTTACCTTAATGTCTTCTTTCCATTCTTCACTTTACTACCTCAGTCAGGCACAACCGACTGAAACACACCATACAAGCTAATAAAGACAGACTATCTCTGAGTGTGTCTTATTCTTTCTATGTCACTGACTATCACGTCTCTATGAAACCATGTCTAAACTTAGTGCTGCTGTATGGAAAATCTGTCAACACTTTTTTCTCAAGATGTGGTTGTTAGTCATGTCCTCTAAAGTTTATTTGAAGCATACTGAGACCTTAGATAGCATCCACTGGGTGTTTGCACCTTTAAGTTGTGTCAGTGCAGTTTGAGAAAGTGCATACAGGATTAAAACTGTTGGTATACCACACAACTACAGTCATTATTAACTGCCTCTGCTGATGGCTTCTATTTTCCTTTTCCTTTACATGTCATCACTTCTCTTTTTTCCCATTTTTCTGCCTTGCCACGTTCTTCCTTACTTTGCACACTTCATTTTACTGCACTTCAGCCTTTCAGTCTTCTTTAAATACTGAAGGTGTTTAAGTCCATTCCGATGCATCTTAAGATCAGTTATCAGAGATGCTGAGATTAACAACACTAAAACTGCACGAGTCTAAATCACGTCGTACTCACACCAGCTTGTGTTGTCGGATGAGCGGGGTGTGATGGGCGACTCCCTCTGAGCGGGAGCAGAATCAGTCAGACAGGGTTTTGTGCCGGTGCCACAGCGGCCTCCACTGACATGTCTGAGTCCATCTGTGGCTCCGGAGCCGGGACAGGGGCTGGAACGACTGGAACCTCAACAGTTTCATGCCTGCCATTAGTCATGGCGCTGGGTCGGGCCTGAGAGTTGTGCAGGCCTTTTTCAGGGCAGTTCTGCACAGTGATGATGCGGTTAAAGGCCTTAAGGCGGCGCCACAGCTGCAGGTAGATTTTACACTGGATGTACATGAAGATGAGACCGCCTGTGAAGCCTATGGCTACCACAATCAGCTTGGTCCAAAAGGGCCACTCCAGCACACCTGAGGACGCACACAAACCCACAGAGCAGCACTAAGTCAACTTGCAGGGTGTGTGATGGATCATGATGGTGGTGTGTGCAGAGCTGTGCTTACCCGCTGGCGAATAGTACTTCAGAAGAGAAACTCTCCATAATTCCTCTGCAATCAAGAGTAAGTGTAACTTTTTTGTATTCCTATAATCTCTGAATGAACTCATTCTACACTATATATATATATATATATATATATATATATATATATATATATAAATTTTTATTAATACATATGTACTGTTTTGACATACTGAATATATGATTTCTGTCTCTAA
>JAQNCA010000024.1:4363003-4373540 GCA_029783725.1 Acanthurus tractus
ACAAAACATGAACATGTACAACAAAAAATAGAATAAAGATATGTGTATATATCTATATTTATCCATCTCTCTATTTACCAATCCAGCTGTCTAAATTCATTATGTGGACAGAGTGACCGACAGACCATCCGACTGACTGACTGACAGACAGATAGATAGATAGATCTCGAATAATTTCATGAAATTGATGCAAAAAAGACATGAAAAACAGTGACAGTTTCTGTATTCAGTGTATGTGTACTACAGATACGGTACGTATAAGTACATGCTAGATGTAGGCTACACGTGTTCAAGACAATAACATTCTGCTAAGAGTTCTTTTATGATGCACTGTCCCTCTTAGCACATTTTATCAGTGAGGAAGATCTTTATCTGTGTGTCCTGGTCAGGAGATGACGGAAGAGGAAGAAGAGGTGAAAATTCAGGAGGGGAGGAGAAGTTGTGGCTTCCTCTGTAGTCGTAAAGATCACAACTAACAAGCAAGACCACGACTACTACTACAACAGCAGCTCTGCAGTCTAACTCTGTCCAACTCCTACTGAGTTGAAGAAAAAGTAATAATGTGCACTGTTTCACCTGTGGCCTAACTTTGTGATCATTAAACATGAGTCGTTTCCTTACATGCAATCCATTACACTTATGCATGTTGTATTCTAATTACTAACTTGCAACCAAAAGTGTGTGTGTCAGTATGTTTAATGGTGAAGCAAGGTTCACCTTTGCAGTGCAACTCTGCCAAGGCACTGAGGCAGTTTAATGGGGTTTGCCCTCTGTGTATGTGTGTCTGTGGGTGTGTGTGTGCACCTCGTAGGGGTGTGTTTGAGCAGGCTGGGTAATCCCTGTAAAGACGTATAATCCCCAGGAAGAGCAAATATTACAACATGCTCTACTCAGTCACACAGAAAACCTAGTGGCAAGAATTTGAAATGTTTCACTTGTTTCTCTGTAGAAAAAAGCAGATGGAATACAGAGAATACAGAGAAACGGAGATGTGGCAGAAGTTGGATGCTGTGGATACCAGGTGGCTCTGAATGACAATTCAGACAGAATTAGCATATTCAAATAGAGAAAATAAAAGTTTTTTGAAAGACAATAGCGGCTGAAATGCAAAGTGCAGCTTGTCAAAGAAATAAACTACATACCTCAGCTGAGTGTTTGCAGCAGAATGAATGTGTGTGTGTGTACGCAGTTGTATGTGCTTGTTCATTGGCCAGATTCATGAGGAATCTCTGTTATTTTTGGCAACATTTTTGCAAACACCGTAAAACAATAAAAACAACATTTCTAAAGACATACTTATACTGACACATAGGCACACGAAAACCACTAAAATGAAACACACTCTTGGAGGGACTCTGGCATCTTTTGTCTATTTTTGAGGGCCAAACAGAGCTAGCAGTCCAGATGCTTGTTCAAAGTCTCTGTGACTATTTTGAGCCCCCGGTTCATTAGTGTCCTGCTGTTTCTCTAATCCTCATTCACATGTAATGGCTGACATTTCATCTTAATGTGTTAATTCATTAGCTGGGTGCTGAATGGAGAGTCTCAGTCCACAGAGACAGCCGTAAGCAGACACGCTAATGAGTCCCCATGCTTTGCAAAAGCCGAGGGCAGCCGCAGAGCTAATGCCAAGTGAAGTGGGTTACCTGCTGCAAGAAAATCCCCTGGCATACCACCAACTGGCAACCTGCATAAGAAGGAGGACTGGGTATTGTCTGAATATGTTGATACTAGAGGGGATACAACTGTACAGCCTCTGAGCCAATAAGGTTTTGACACCTTACTTGGTAAACACTAGCAAAGAGGCAAATTTATTTAAATGTAACAAGACACCCTAAAATGTTCTTAAATGTTGAATGTCTAAGCACAAGCACCAATTTCCCTAAAATTAGTCTAAAACCGACAAAACTTTAAGTTTAAGTCAGGAACTAATGGATCAAAGAACTACAAAATAAGGCCACAAATCTAACAAGACATTTTACATTTTGCCTTTCAATACTTGAAAAAAATCTTGACATACTTGCCGAAAAAAGTACAAAAAAGATGTTACCCAGATTTACCAAATTTTAAAAAGAATCAAGCCTGATGTCCTTGTCGTGTCCAATCAAAAAATTAAGGCATTGCCTGTGGCATATTCCATGAATTTTCCTAATCTAAAAAAATAATTGAGTTGCTGGTGTCCCACCTTGTTTAACATCTGTTGGCAGCATCAAATTCTTTATAAGAATGAACAAAAAAAACAATGAAGTTGATGCTATGAGACATTACGTACTATGTCTTTGTTCTGTTCTCAATTGAGTAGTGAGAAACACTGTTAACAAATGATCACTTTCTGCTTAATTTTTGTTTTACAAAGCATCCATTTGTGTTGGCTTCAGGTTTTGTAAAAATACATTTTATCCATTTTAAAACAAATCTAAGAAAAAACACTTCTACCAACAGACAGAAACAGTGGACTGGTCCAGCACATCACTGGATTTAAGAGCCCTAAATGCTTGGTGCCAAACACTCCCTCTCAACCACCACCAATACCCCCCCACCATCCAAAAGCCCCAGATGTATGTGTGTCCTCCTCGAAGCGGGGGTAGGAGACAATTGAGGGAGGAGGGATCTGGAACCTGCTACTTTCAAATACACCTTCTTAAATCTTTGCTCTACTGTTTTATATAATCATTCAACACTGCTTTCTTGTGCTTTCATTAGATATCATTAGATAGTTGCATGCACACACACACTTATTCATGGATACACAAAATGCAACTTGTAGGAGTGTGTGTGTGTTCAAGGGGCAGTCAGAGGGAAAGGAGGGGGCTTCCTGTCACTTGAATTACCCTCTACATGTGGGGTCAATATGTGCAATGCTGAAGCGCATGCATGCATGGGTGTGTGTGTGTGTGTGTGTGTGTGTGAGTCAGGGGTAGAGGTGGGGGCTGCTGTAGGAGCTACACCCCTCCACACTCCCCCCTCCTTTTAAAAAGGCTTTATAAAGGAGGTGGGGGGAAAGGCACCTTTGTCACTTTGCTCTCAGACACAGAGACAATCACACTCTCACTGAGCACACAAACACTTGGGACACACACATTCCCAGGGACATACTGATTATCCTGAGAAAATAGGTACTTCAGTGGGCTGGATTCCTCCTGTGGTGGTTCTTCTGGATTGAAACAGAGGAGAAGAAAGACAGAAGTGAACCACACAGAGCATCACCAGTCCAGAGCCACAAGGACTCTGTATTCTTTGAAGAAATCATCATCAAGTTGAGCTCTTCAGAGGCTCACTGCTGCCCAGCCATGAGGATCTTCAACCTGTTCTACCTGCTCCTGCTGCTACTAGCTGTCGTAGCATCAAGCGCCTCTGCCAGACCAGGTAAGCATCCCAAAGCTTTACCGTCCAGATTCCCCGACTGACCGACAGGTGTCCACTAAACTGAGCCACGAACGTTTAAAGGGCGTGCAGTTTTAGACGACTTTTTTTTTTACCGTAAAATCACTGCGCAGGTAACGTTACTAGAGTAAGTGTAGCCGACCGTTACCTCTTTCTCTTTGCTAACGTTAGCTTGTTTCTCCCTGAAGGAACAAACCTAGCTTAAACACAATACAAGTTTAACTGACTGGAAACTTAATTTAAATGATTCATGAAAACATAATGATTCAAAAATTCGCATTTTCTTGCTACAGCAGTGTTGTGAGCGCGACAATAACACTTTGAGATGAAAAAAGCCCGGACACTTACTACGAAGGGATGTGACCAACGTTGACGTTAATGTACACATTTCTATAATGCATGGTGCGTTCATGAGATGTCGCACAACCCGTATTTTTAAATACTGGCAAAATACTTCTACTGTGAGAAACACAAAGGTGTCAAAAACCGGTAGAATAAGATCTGAAAGTCCAACCTCGCTGCCGTTACGTCTAAATAAAATTAAATAATTACTTTTTGACAAAAGGGAAAAATAAAGTAAAAACCCCAAAGGTTTTAATTTTCTTGCAACCTAAACTGTCTTGCAACTAAAAACGTATCACAATAAATGTTTTATATCAGCTCCTATTAAGTTATCTGCTGTGACAAAATTACAACCCAGTTCGCTTGCAATAATGCGATCAACAAGAGTTTTCTAGTTGTTTGTGTACATAATTTGTAAACACGACTAAAATGCATCACGAGCATCAATGACAATACATTTTCCGGTGCTCATTAACAACGTTCAGACTTAAACATTTATGTTGCTTTTTTCATATACCAGACTACCAACAAGTACATTTTCTGAACATTTTCCTAATGTTTTGGGAACTCGAGAGATGGACCTCATGCTGCTTCTGCCTGTCGCATTGGCAGGTGCGCTTTTTTGTGCAAATCCAGGCTGGATTGCGGTTTTTTTGCTGCTCCGCGGCCTTGCGGCGAAGACAAACAGTTGTTAAACAGAGAGGCTTTGGGCTTGAGGTCGTGATTAGGCTCATGTGATGATGGAGAGGATGAAGGGTGGGATGAGGGAGGGAGGGAGGGAGGGGAGCGCAGCGCCGCCGGGGATCGCACAGCGACCCCAGTGAGCCCCCTTTGTCCCAGGCTGGAAGGCACTCCGGCGCGCTTTTGTTAATCACGGTGTTAAAACGCCATGCAAATACCCGAGCTTTATTAACATGACACGGAGTTGCAGTGCCAAGTGTAAAGAGGCCTACCTTGAGGCGTTGGGAGCAGTTTCTCTCAAGGGGGGAGAGAGGGGGGAGGAAGAGGGAGTCATAAAGTCATCTGGCAGTTTATCTCTTCCTGGGCTTGGCAGCCTGTGAACCGCGGGAGTCAAAGTGGATTTATTAGGGACGTTTAAAAATAATCATGTGTTAGGTCTGTGTGTCCTAGTTTATTAGGAGGGGGTCGCCCTGTGGTTGGGTAATGGGTCCAAACAATAAAAAAAACATGAAAGCTGTTTTTGCTGTGGTCACCTGAGGACAAGTTAGGCCATAATTGGTATTTGTTAGTTTCAAAATTCCACATACTTCTACCAAAAATGGCAAGTGTAGGAGATGTTTTATCTCTTTTGGTGCTAAAGAGAAAAAAAAAAAAACCCAGGCTAAGTTTACTCTCCTCCATTTGAAATGAATTAGGCCTGTCAGGTGATATGCAGTGGTCCACCTGCAGACATAAATCTTTCCTCTACACCTTCAGCCACATCTGAGTAACATTCCAGTCATGATAGCAGTCTGATACACGTTGAAATGGAAATTTTTTTGGCTACAGATTGAAACAGTCTGATTATCCAATGTGTTTTATTCCGCATATTAAAAATGAAAACATCTTTCTTTCAGATTTCCTGAACCTGAGAAGAAAATATCACAGACACCACTGCCCACACAGACGTTGCCTGCCTCTACACTCAAGAGTACCTTTCCCTTAAGGTAAGGCATTTGCACTCGCTCTTACATGTGTTTCTGTGTAAAAGAGGTTATGAGCCGTGCTGAGTGATACAAGGAACAAAACCAGGTTACAGAGCTGGCAGGTGGTAGTAAAGAAGGTGTGTGTGATTAGTGGCAGGAGTGTGTATTCACGCAGAACGGGAGCGTGGCGGGGGGAAAAGGCTCAGACATAAATCTCACTAACGATGAAGAGGAAGGCTTAATGCCATAAGGGGTGTTCAGGGAGAGAGTGGGGGTTTTCAGCTTTAATTATTTTTGGAGTCATGCAGGTGTGCAGTTACCTAAAACTGTTTTTGTCTCACCTTGGATTCATCTGAGCAGGACACTGATTTATGCTTTTCCGTTACAGGTTGCAGCACAAGAATGAGGGAAACCCTAATGAGAATAATACGATTCGAAAGCAACCGCAGTGTGTGGCCAAAATACCATGGATTGGCCCCAGAGCAAAGACTGTGAAGTGGAAAAAACCATGGGACACCATGAAAATGTCATCCAAAGACTGTCGTATAAACAGTTTATAGCCGCAAAAGAGCTGCGGGAAACTCTTGGGAGTCAAACTTATTTTCAGCTTGTGCATGATTGACTCATTACCAACTAAAATATAAACCAGAAAATATTATGGCATCCTTGTGGCCACAGATCTGGGTTTGTCAAGCTGCAAGCACCTTCTCTCTCTTCATCTACAGAAGCCAGTAGTTGTGTACTGAACAAAAACAGGGGAAAAGGAGCTACAACATCTGCCACTGTATGCTTGACACTTGACCTAAAACTGGCCTAAAACACTACAGACCAAAGAGTTGGAAACATCTTAGTGACTGCAGCTACGATGACCAGCACCCACAGTATTCCTACAAAGTGTTTATAATGCATGTATGCACTTGAAATGATTATTGAATTGCATTTAAATGTTTTTAATAAAAATATATTGTTGAAGTGTTTTGTTTTTACTTCATGAATTTTTGTGAGTGCAAAATAATTCACATAGGGTCCAAATAAATGTAGAAACTATGAGGATAATATCAGGTTTTTGTTACTTAAAAGCCAGACTTTGGGGAGAGTTTTAGTAGACAGAGTAAAAACATTGTTATAAATGCTATGCTTCAGATCAGACTGGGCTGCTGCTACCTGCAGTGACTCCAGGCTGCAAGGAGAAGCCACATGGGAAAGGAGTCGTAAATGCAGGGCTCCCTGTGGAGTTACGGACGCCAGAGCATAAAGAAATCACAATGGGGAGCAAACACCAAGGGCTCAAATGACGACCTCGATATTTCGTTGACGTAGATTCCCGTGGCTGTTGAAATTTAACACAGAAAAGGCAAGACGGGAAAAGACATCCACACCAGCCAATGTTTACACTGCAGTGTTTCTATTGTTCAGGGTCTTTCTTTTAGCTCTCCCAGTACATTGTACAACAATAAACTGCAGTCATTTGCTTAGCTCCACTAAAGTACTGCGTAGCTTATCATCCCAAAAAAATGAAACAGAAGTTTAACAAAAACATGACAATGTTTAAGACAATATTTAAGATTTATTGAAATCAGTTCACAAACATTCAATTTTACAACAAATAAAGCATTTACACACATTCACATTCATTAAAATACCACTTGGAATCATTTTACAGCAGTAATCGTTTTTTTTTTTTTTGGTGTTTGACCCTGATAAGACATAGTCAAGCCCTCCTGTAATTCCTGCTCTTTAAGTTCCTCCTCAGTGCAAACGATTTCTAAAACAGTTTCGCCTCTCCTCTTTCTCTAACAGCAACTCGAGTGGCAGCTAACATGGGTCACTGGGGGTCGTAAGACAGAGATAAAAACCCCCCAACTCTGATCTGTGACCCATGACTCCTCTCCTCCTCTTGCTTTAAATCTTAAACTGTCCTACACTTACAGCTCACCTCCTCCTGCCTTATCTGCCCATCTCAGGTGAGGATGAACCCTCCTGTCTTGAGTCTGTGCACTCAGGTGCTTGTGTATGCAGGGATTTCCTTACTATTAGTCTTTAGTCCAGTGTTTCATCTACCTTCAGCCCTCTCTTTTAAGCCCACAGATCCCCTCTCCTTTGTGTGGAGAGATCAGGGTAAAAATGATCAGGCTCTGGCTCCCAGGTCGAGTGTGAAGTGGCTTCTTCTCAAGGAGGAGGAGGCCGTGCTGTGGTCAGTGCTGAGCGGTGAGGTTGAGCAGCCTCTTGCTCAGTAAGCTGTTGTGTTGCTTTAAGTACTCTATCAGGTCGGCCTGCTTTTCCACCACCTCCTCCAAGCTGGAGCCCTCTCTGTGACACAAACAACAGCACACAAACATATTTCATGTGTGGAATCTGTTATATTTCTTTATTCTTCTGTCAGTCTCTGAAAAAGGCTGACTGTATTTTATATTTATTCTATAAAAAAGAACCAAACACAGTGGACATAAGTATTCCTAGTATGATCTGTCCAAAGCCTGATGTAACCCCCTTTGCTACTGACTACTAAAACACTTCAGTAAGCCTTTACCTCTTGAGTGATGTTTGCAAAAGAAAAAAAAAGAACAATTTCCACCAATCTTCTGTCTTCTTTGCAATTGTATACGTCTTTGTTAAGAAAAAAAGGGCTTTGGCCCAAAGCGAGTTTTTTTTTTTGTTTTGTTATGTAACATGGTGCATGTCTGAAAGAGGATGTGGACAGCACATGTGCAAGGTTACGCTCACACAAATGCATTTTTTGTTTATAAATGCATACCTTTTTGTAGTGTTAAGGCCAAACCTACAATCTTCTCCTGCATTTTAGAGCAGAGACTTTTAGGAACACTGCTGACCCCCTTTTAGTTTGAAAAACGGGGCTGTGATATAGCCTGGACAGGTGGAAATGGAGACTTTTGGAAACAACGACACATATACCCACATTTCCTTGCTGACTGTCACTCACATGTCCTTTCTGAATCATGCTCCTAACACATGACCTGTGTAAATGATCAAAGGCGTAATTGACCTTTTCTATGCTATTTTCTATACTCACGTATGCAAGAGGAACAGGAAACAGCAGCACATTTTGTGCAATGAACATGAATAGTCTTGTTATTTAGTCTGTTCTGAGATCATTTCTGATACAGGGCTAAAATGCTTCTCTTGACAGAGTTTATTTACTTCTATTTTTGTCCTCCTAAAAGCTGCTTTAAAATAAAAAAAACATTTTAGTGTGGCTGTAGCCTGACTGAGTGAATCAGCGTACCTGAAGCCGGTCTCGGTTGGCAAGTTTGTGATGCTGTAGTTGAGTGAATTATCTTCTTGACTCACATCTGGTGGAGCTCGCTCCCGGTTAAACCGCATCACTTTGACTAAAACCACAAAACAAAAACAACCTCAGTTACATCCCTAGTTACACAATGAAACCAGAGTTTTACCTTGTCAGTTTCACATAAAGACACACAGATGTTACTGGACATTGAGAGCTGTTCTGCAAACATTAATCACTCAGGTGAGAAACAGCACACATTTGTATTTTTTACTGTTTTCAGCCCTTCTCCTTCTCCTAAACCCACACAGGCTGTTATATCCTGCACTTCGACCTTATGGGCTGCCATATCCTGCACTCAAACCTCTAATTCTCACACCCTAAACATACACCTTTACACAGGAGGCAGGGTTAGCAGCAGGGTGTGGGTGTGTGGAGTATACAGTAGCTGGAAGAGGGGGCAGAGTAAAAATATGGGAGATGTTGGTGCTGTTTGAATTAAGATAAGGCAGAGGTGTGTGGGGTTCGCATCCCGAGTGTGTGAGGAAGGGCAGAGGGAGGTGCTGGCTGAGTATTGATAAGACTTGAGTGTCATTAGCCAAAGGAAATTGTCAGGGAGGTTCTAAAGAGCGCTATCTTTACTTTGCTACAGTGCAGCATCTCAGCATCCCCACTCACACACAATCTAAAGAAATACTACACATTCCTGCATAATGAGGCCCTAAATCTGTGTGTGAGTATATGTGTGTGTGTGTGTGTGTGTGTAAATACAGCAACAGTAAGTAGGTATGTGGGAGAGAGAAAAAGACATTCCAGAGAGGCGGAGAGAAGATGGCAAAGAGACATTAAGTGATGGCGAGTCTATGTTTGCTGGGTTTTTGTTTCTGAAATGAAAAACCAAACTGCTGCCAAACATTTAATTTAACACCAAAAGAGTAATACAATTTCCCATTTTTTAAAAAACATTTAAAAAAGATAAAGTGAAAATGACCAAGATAAGTTTATATGTCAATGAAAACATTTATAAGTACACTTAAAGTGACCTCTTTAATAATATTACTTAGGTGCAAAAAAAGGAAGCAATTGTATGTTGTGCGTCACACTGGAAGCATATTAGTAGCACCACAAAATTTCTAAAAAATCCATTAACCACTTACAATACAAGATATGAGATTAACTTTAATTTATCACAACCGTTGATAACTGCTGTTTATCCATCGTGTTTCATACATTTCTCTGTGAACGTTGTAGCTTATGAGCTTGATAAAACAAGTAAAAGAGAACCAAATTACACACCACCTGAATTAAGATGTTACACCTTTTTCTCTACAAGTTAATATTACATCAAAGCCGTATCTTCAAAGTGATATCTTATTCATCTTTTCAGTTGCTAGTTTTTTTCCTTATAAAGATACTGTTCATCATCAATACTTTATTACCCACCCATATCAAGTTTTTTTTTTTTTTTTGAGTTTCTTGCACTTCCTAAAGTTTATTTTACTATGAGACATTTCCATCAAGGATACTGAACCTCTAAACTTTTTGAGAGATGAGAGAAGTTTTCTGTAGATTATATTCGGTTATAGTAGTGTACATCTAATTATGGTGAAATTATTAGATTATCATTCTGTATTTATCATCAGGGACTTAAGGTTGCATCAGTGCATAATTTTTATAACATGAATAAGGACTTTTTTCGTCTTTGTGTCTTGTTACCATCTAATCATGTTGTTAGGCTTATTAATACACATAATTCACTTTTGTTGTTGATTTTGTGCTTGTTTTTTTTTACATGATATTGGTTATTGTTGTTTGTTTTTGGAATACATTTCATTAATTTTACATTTTTTATGCCTATGCCTTCACAATTTAAAAATCCTAATGCTGTGTTCATGAACAGTAAAGACTGACTGATGTG
>JAQNCA010000024.1:4386886-4397636 GCA_029783725.1 Acanthurus tractus
CAACCCATCCATCTGAGTGAAACACATGCACATGCAAGGCATACAGAATTACAGTCACATTTTGATTTTTTATCCCACTGTTATTGCTTTGCCTAGCTCTCTTGATGTTGTGGCTTGTGGCAAAAAAATATACGCTATCAGTATATTTAATTGCAAAATTATGGAACATCATATGTAAACCAGCAGTAATTACAGAGTATCAAAAAAATTAAAGGAGTGAACATGGTCCACCACATATGAAAGAACCGAAAACCAAAGATCCAGAAACTGGCTTCATTTTACTAATGAATAAGAGGTTTGATCTGGAAAGATTTGCTTGTAAACTGAGAAATGATCCACATTAATATTTAAATCGCAATATGTTGTTTAGCAAGATTAGCATTTCTCCTTTGAAGCAGCTCAAAGATGCACTTCTGCTGTTTGAGCGGTTGATGGTTGTTTCTACCAACTAAGCTTGTCATATTATTCAAAAATCATTTAAACTGCATGCAGAGATCTTCAAGAAATATCATCCGATACTGACTAATATGACTGACTGAAAAGATCCCTCACCTTGACGGGCTTGTGTCCAGGCTGTATGCTCCGGGGCTGGCAATAGGGCTTGGCTGCCAGTAGGGGGACGGGTCTGGGGGATACAGACAGAGGGGAGGGAAGAGTGTGTCCAGGTTGTGTGGTCAGAGGCTGCATTTGTACAGTCTGAGGTGGAGTGTGTCTGGTTTGAGGCTCTGCATCTTCTGTAATTGGCTCTTTCTGATGTGTGGGCAGAGACTCTGTCAGTTTGGATTGAGGTTCATTGAGCTGTAGTGATTCAGGTGGTGTATTTTCTGAGTTTGTGAGCGGGCTAAGAGGACTTCCAATTGTAGGTGAGTCAGAGGAGACAGATACTGATGTCTCTTGTTGGGTAGTCATATCTGTCTCCACCTTTTCCGGTTTTGTGGGTGTCTGGTCTGTTACAACAATTGGTTCTGGTTTTTGCAAAGGTTCTGATGATTCAGAGTTTTCGACAGTTGATGTTATTTTGTCCTCCTTGTCCACCTGAATCAGGTTCTGGTTGGGTTTTGAAGTTGATCTGGGCAGTTTCAGGCTGTCCAGTGTTGCATCACTGATAGTA
Source organism: Acanthurus tractus (assembly GCA_029783725.1). Taxonomy (NCBI): domain Eukaryota; kingdom Metazoa; phylum Chordata; class Actinopteri; order Acanthuriformes; family Acanthuridae; genus Acanthurus; species Acanthurus tractus. The sequence goes on from JAQNCA010000024.1 coordinate 4,387,998, forward strand.
AAGCGCAAAGCATAACGCTGTAAAACCATGGCGGCCTCCTCTGGAGTTGCTGCATTTCTGTATGCGTCACACAACTCTGCCTCTCTGCGCTCCCTTTAAAAGGAAAAATAAACAAAGTAATTTATACCATTAATGTCTAGTTAGCTTTTTTTACATGGTATGTCACTTTAAAATACATAATGTTAGTAAAGGAGAACACCCTTACTTGTCCTCCACAATCTCTTTGTAGGTCTTGATGCTTTTCCTCTTGCTGCCATCACTTCGCTCATTCTTCATCCTTTTCTCCATTCTTTTTCTTTCTTCCTCTTTCTTGATCAGTTCCTGTGATGCGCTGCGACGCCGAGTCTTCCAGCGAGCCAAGTCCTGTCATAGGTTCACATTGTCAAATAATGGTCTTCTCCTGTTTACATAGAAACATGATCTCTCACTTTGCCTAAATGTCATTAAGTTTCTTACGTCTTGCCAGTGGTCCTCTTCTTCCAGAAGGCTGTTGTACTGTTCATGCATGCGCTCATATCGTGACTGGCTTAGTGGCGGTAAGTGTCCCACCTCTTCCTCATTATGCATATCACCCATACTGACACTCCTAGAAATGAACACAGTATAACTTTGGATAAATTACTGGATCACTTGTTTTATTGTCTAACCTGGTTCTGGCAAACAGTAAATAATATTTTTTTATAAATCAATGGTGTACTTCCATCAAATATTACATAAACAAAATGGAACAGGGAAGAGGAAAAGCTTTCCTCTTTTCTAAACCAGTAAAGTTGTAAAAATGGTCAGCCACTACAACTTAACTCTAAAGGATTAAATCACAAAGACATACTTATACACAACCAATTAAAGTCCACCAAATATGAATATTACATGATCTTTCCTATTGTTTTTTTCAGCAAACAGTGGACTTCAAATAGCTGCATATGTGATGTCTCACATTTCCACACAGTAACAAAAATGTTACTGTTTCTATTAACTAATTGCAAAACAATTGCACAAGCAACCAAGAAAACAAAAACTTATTTTAGCAAGCAAAACACACGTATTCAAAGTAATAATAAGGTGTTGATTTGATGAGCAATCTGTAAAAGTTGGAGTATTTCAATGATTTGTTATTTTTAAACCAAAAAAGTTTAAATCAGAATTACTTTAAATGGGAAACTTAAAAGCAAAAGATGATAATTAAGAGTAAATGTTAGTAAATATGAGGAACAAGGACAATGAGAGTGTTTTTTATATTTGTGTATGTCTCAACTATACTCTTGAAATCAAACATGCAGTGTGTTCATATTGCTATCATGCATAACCTTATCCAGTTTTACACCGAAAGACTTACTCAGTGTCCTCAGACATAAAAGCAACTCGTCGGCTCATCCTAAAACAATAACAGAGTAAAGTGGATGAGAGGAAGGAATAGTGAGGGAATGGGCAGCAGGGTGTTCCTGTCACAATTCACATCCCAAGGGGAGACATCTGGATAAAACTTGCCATCATTGCAGCAAAAACAAAAAACAGTAGACAGTTATCATAATGGCTCCCACTGACTTCGATTCACAGATGTTACGTGAAATAATGCAGACTGGTTGTATGGCAGAGCTAAGTCTGAGACGGGGAGTGATGTGGAGTAGATACATGCAAAAAGAGTTCAATGGGCATCTCACATCATTGGTGGTAGATCATCGTCATCCAGCCAGAAAGGTTTCTTTCGTGGTTCCTCATTGACATCTTTCTTTTTCTCCTCCACCTGTTCCTCAACCCTTTCCTTTACACTCTGTTTTTCCAACTCTGCCTTCCCCTTACAGGTCTGGGCAGTTGCAGGACAGGGTGGAGCAATGAGAGTGAGAGGAGAGTGGAGCTCAGCCACATCTGTGACAGCTGTGGTGGGGATTGTCATGCCTCCCTCTTGCTTTTCATCCTCCTCCTGCCTCTCCTTCAGCCCTAAAGTCTTAACGAGTGTTGGAGCTTTGGAGGATGGAGTCTGAGGTTCAGCTGCCACAGTAACGATGCTGCTAAAACCCAGTGACAAAGCCAAGATTACCAGGAAATACAGCTCAAAGGTTAAACCAAGACTGCATCACAGACAACAGAAGACTGCAGCTGGTCTGCTCTCTTTCCACTGGAACCTTTAACCATGTTGTACATGTTGAACAAACCTTAACTGTGGTCAAAATAGTGGTTTAATGACCTGGTATAGACAGTTAGATCACCCAAATTATATAAAAAGTATATTTCAGCCTTTATTTCTTATGTACTCTAACTCTAATTCAAAAAAAGGTGACTGAAATTTTGTTTGTGGTGCAAAATATATTCTAAAAGTAACAGATAAAAATAAAAAAGCAGCGTCTTTTTCCAGAAACTGTGTAGATAGTCTACATATCTTACTACACTTAACCAGAGATATAGTCTATCTTTAAGCCACTAACAGCAAGTTGTGTTAATTATTGAGGGGAATTTTTGAGGCAAAAGGCAATACTTTTTCAAGCATTTTCTTCTAAGCAAGTCTCCCCTTTGTATATGAGGGCAAAACTAAATTGCTAGATAACAAATAAAATAACAAATTTGTTGATGAATAAATTTTCTAATTGTGTCTAGGGCTCTAGCAAACATTAAACAGTTGATTATTTGTCTGGCTGAATCCTCCTAGAGGTATAGTAAAGCCAAAAAATATGTCTGCTGGTAAAACACTGCACATCAACTGAACATCCAGACATGAGGAATTTATCTTCAGGTATAAATATAATTCAACATATGTGAAGACTAAAGACTCAAGCTATTGATGAATAAATCAGTACTTAATAAATATTTATTTGGGTTTAAACTACGCAGTTTATTTCAAACATGTTGTATTATCCACATAATAAATAAGAAATTATCAGAAAATTTGTTTGGACTTTTTCTGTAATTCAGAATCAACTAAATACCAGAGAGCAAAGCCGCAGCTGTTTTTGTTTCTAAGTGATTCAGAGATGGTTTAAACCCTCAGTGCAAAGATAACACCCAAATGCTCCACACTCAATTGAAACCACAACAAAAGTCATGCCAAAAAAAGCATTTAACCTTAACAACAACAAGCATGGCCTGATAAGTCCAAACCAAGCACGAATATTGCTAACTCATACAAGCTTCAAGAAGCCAACCACTAGAGCAAATTGCAGTCAACCGGTGCTTTCATATGCAAATAACACAAACAAGATCACATAAGGTACGCAGCTGCAGGCACTCAAACAGGCTGTCATGGGACCAAAGCAACTACACAGTCCCCTTAGATCAACTACACATCATCCAGATTTATCAATGTTAGTATCGCAGGCCATGTAATTTATTCACATAATAACACCATTATATTTGCTATTAAATGAGCTTTATTAGTTGCGGGAGTTGACCAAAGGATCAATTTTTCAATTCAAATACCTTTCACTTGCCATCCTCTCTGTGAGTTTAGGTCTGTTGTGCAATGGCTTCATTGCAGACACAGGGGCAACGCTGTACTTAATTGATCCAGGTATTGGCAAGAATCGGTTGCTTGACTGATTTTTTCTTGCAGCACTTGGTTTTTGGAATGATCCGGTCCTTCTCGCCATCATATCATCCTTCTCCAGGTTGGGCACAGGCTCATTTTCATCATACCCATCATCATCATGCTCACGTTCGCTGTAAGAAGTTGCTTGGATCACAGATGTCTCAGGGTGTGGCTGAGGTGCTTCCATAGGAACTCTGGGTTGCTGTTGTTCCACTCTATGAGAGACACTTCTATAACTGAAATAACTAAAAATCAAGCTGAGGAATTTTTTAAAATATGAAAACCACACCAAGCTTGTTAGAGCCCCCTCATACTGTTAATGCAATTTCACACAAATCTCAGCCCACCTGGAGTTCAATATCTTGCTTCTGTCTGCATGAACCTCTCTTTTGCTCCGTGGAGCAGCATCAGTGGTGATTTCCTCTTGTGTGCAGCGTTTGGAGGCGGGCAGAGGAAGAAAGCGGTTGTAAGTCATTGTGGCACTGCTTTGTTTATGGAAAACTCCTGTCCTCCTTGCCATCATATCATCTTTCTGAAGATCTGGGATCCTCTCCTCATCCTCTTCATCCTCCTCTGTTCTCTGTTCATACTGAGCCAGACATGCATCCACCTCAGCAGGGGAAGAGGAGGTTTCAGGCGTCCAGGGCAGGAGGTCAGTAGAAGAAGAGATAGCTTGATTGAGGTCGGCTCCATCAACCTGCCTTTGAGAGCATCACAGGAAGCTCAAACCTCAGCAACAGCAACAGCAACAGATGAATTCTATCTATACTAAATTGGAAACTTCAGATGTAAAATCCAGGCAGAACACAAAACACCAAAGTCAGGGTCTTAGCAACAAATGAATTAGGGTTAGAAAAAAAAACATGCAAAACTAATGCAAATCCACAAAAAGATCTTCGGTGACATTTTATGCCACAACTCGCAGTCATGTCAAGTGATAACCTCCACCTACAAAGTAGAATGTTTAGATTATATGTTCGATGGAAAATTTATGAAATATAAAGAGTGCAAAATATGTAAACAGTGTAATATCTCAGCAGCAAAAAGGTTTGAACTAATTGTTCTTAAGGTTGTCTCTAGGGCTTGACCAGGATTTCTGAGGCTGACGCAGTAACTGGCATTTGAGAGTTAAATAAATCTCATACATTGTCCAATCTAACTAAAATGAAACCTTATTTAAAGCTAGAACTTGTTTGCCATATTCCTAGGGCTCAATCAACAACTGTGTACCTCAGACACCGTTAAAAAATAAAAAAAAGTCTTTAATATTTCTCTACTAGTTTCTTGTTATTTTAATTCAAGTTTGCAGGTTCTGCTATATCTGTGATGAGATCACTCTACTTGTCACAGCAGCATGTACATGCATGTGTCCGGTTGTGTGGGTACCTTTGTTTCCTATAATAACTACAAGCAAATCAGTTCAGTGCAGAGAGGTGCATCCAAACTACCTAATTCACCAGTTCAAACAAATAAATGACACTGACAAGCAATAACATTTTACAAGTTATGAAATAGTAAGGGGCCGAAGTCCATACTAACACATATATCCTAAGTTCTCTTATATTTGGCCTTATCCATACCTGCGTTCCCGCTCTGAAAGCTGGGAGCCCAGGCCAATGGTAGGCATGGCTACAGTTGCCTTGGATAGGAGTCGTCTTAGCAACTCTGTCTCCTCCCCTTCACTGGACGTGACTGTGTCTATTGGCTGCTCGATCTCAGTCACGCCCCCAAAGGTCACAACTTTGTTGTGACCTCGTCCAGCCTTTGCTGATCCGCTGAAAGGACTTCCATAATTTTTCTCCAGACAAGCCTGACACACTGGGGGCGGACTAGCCTCACTGTAGATACAATCTCACAAATGAAGACAGGCATACAAACACGCACACAACAGCCAGCAAAAGAGGAAAAGAATGGAAAAAGAAAGAGGGTGGAAGAGATATCATGAGCAACTAGACAAAGAGGATGAGACTGATAAGACAAAGGAAGGAGGAGGTGGAAATGATTTTTCAGACAGGAAGTGTGGATGGACTGAAGAGGACAAAGCATGGGTTTCTCCACTTATAACCGTGTAAACACTAATTCACAAATACACACCAAACTTATTATCCACTTAAGGTGGCTTAAATTTCCTGCTAACTACTGCTCCTCTGGGAACACAAAAAACTCTTTATCCTATCTGATGACATCATCACACAGAAAAACAAAGCAGAAGCAGTGCTCACAGCCAACAGTCGCCTTTCTATTGGTCTCTCTCTCTCACACACACGCACGCACACCCACACACACACACACACACAGTCTCATACACACAGGCCAGTCTCCTGCTCTGTTTCAGTGCCTGTCAAAGAAGACTGAGGAGGACTGAAATGCACAATGGTGAGGAGAATAAACAAGCAGATGAGAAAATGGGGACCTATTTAGAATAGAGGAGAAAGGAAACTAAATCCAAGAAGGTATACAGCTACTCACAAAAGGATTCAGAGAGGACTAAGACAGCACAGAGCTGAAACCTAAGTTTATTGATAAGTAGAAAAATCTATCTTTTATTACGTTTTTTTAAATCTTTCTATTGAGTTTCCAACAGTAAAAGATTGCTAGAGGAGCTGACTAACATGCCATGACCTCAAATCAGTCTCTCGTTGGAAGAGTGAAAAATTGTCTTTTTTCATTATGAATTAAACCATTAATAATCTTAATTTTTTTCTCAGTGAAAAATCTGTTGCATAAAAGTAATGAAATGGATTTTTTTTCCCAGCACCCAAGGCACTAAAATTGATTTGATTGAAATTGACTGCTGAAACAAAAGCCATTAAACAGAAACATAAAAGAGTGGCAAACTCTTAAATTTAAGAAGATAGAGCCATTGTTCAAATATGAAATTACTACATACCTTGACTTTTTTACTGATACATACTATATGGCATACTATTTGTACTCCCTTTTGATGACAGCCATGATCCTGACTTACTCTGAAAGGTAACTCTGTGCACTTCAGCGAGTTAGTCTTTGTGACACTGTATCAAATTAACATGTGCAAAGAGTAAAGGGAAAATGTAGGTTTGTAGATTTAAAAACTTTTTCTTGTATGGACTCCAAGCTAAGCGACTGGATAGTGATGGTTCTTAGATTGTACAACAGCTGACACAAATAGATGCATGACTCTTGTTCGTGCACTTATATAACTGTACTTTGCAGTGGCTTTTTGGGGATTAAAATTGAATGAAAATTAAAATAAGATAGTCCATGTATTTAAGCTACTGTTCATTAGGGTTTAAAAATGTTTCAGTGAATACTACTCGGATTGTAACCTTATATAAATTCACTTCAAATTTAACTTTTTCCCGTAATGATCTGCTTAAGAATAGGACTAAAACTAGAGGCACGCACACACGCCCTCACAGTTACATTCTGCACAGCCATAAGAAACCACATACTTGACATACAGCAGCATGTAAGTGTTTGGTACTTCATGTGTGCTCAAACAGAGACAGTGTGTTGGGCACCTGGGTTCAGTCATCTTGAGTCTCTCCCACTTCTGTATATCTGCCTGGCTCATGGAGGCAGAAACAAAACTCACTGGTCCGTCCCTTTGAGGGAGGGGCCTGCTTTGAGCCCGCCTTTGAGCCAGGTCATCCCTCTGCTTATTAGGCATCGCCTTAACCTGTCCCTCTTCAACCTCATCTCCCTCTTCCTCTTGGTGAGGGGTGGAGCTTAAGAAGTAGTTGTCTCTGCGTGTAATGATGTCAGGGACCGCTTCCTTGTCACTGTCCAGTCACAGAGCCAGTACAACAGAATCACACGACACACATTTCACATCAAAGTGAAACACACACACGTCAAACCACAAGTGATCACAACATCCAAAGAAAAAAAAAATCTATTTAGCAGCAAGTTAAAGAACTTAGGACAAAAACTGCAACACACGAACAAACACCGGCTAACCTGATCTCCTTCTCCTGCAGTGTTTGCTGCGAGGCTCGCCTTATGCCTTCCCAGCGCTCTCGATCTTTGTTGCTACATACAGGAAGAGGGACAAACTGATGCACCTTGGAAGCAACAGGGCCATGATGAGCTCGTCTGGATGCCAGGTCATCTCTACGAACGTCCGGAACTTTACGCACCTCTGCCTCCTCCTCCCCATCAGAGGAGGAATCCCACGCAGATTTATGAGAGCTCAAAAAGTCATTATCACAGCGAAGGATGATGTTCGGGGAAGGTGACCTTACTTCCTGTTCCTCTATTTGGGGAGGGCTGGGGTTGGAGATGAGATGATGTGGCAAGGTCATTTAAGATTAAATCCATCGTTGTATCTTATGAGCAGAAGTAGTAAAGTGCAAAGTTCAGATCTGGCATGCGGCCTCAAATTTTCCCATTAGTCATCGTTCACAGGCACATACCACTGTGTGTGTCCAAAAACTTCAATCAACAATCGTTACCATTCTGGCCAGTGAAACCTCTGTTGCAGTATTAACAACCCGCAATGGTTGTGGAAAACCTCTACCATATTAAAAACATTAAAAAGAGCAAGCAGTTAGTCAGATGTGTAAGCCAACACACAAAACTCATCACGATTAATAAGCCCGATTGTTACGACTAGAAGGCTACTACAAACCAACGGTCAAAATACAGCACCGATGTGAATGAAGCACCAAGAAAAAATATATCTACATATCATTATAATGAACTGTTAGTGAACACTGTTGAAACTGTCAAATCACTACAGCAGCAGATTTCAAGCTCTTCCTCCCTGACCTCCTGTAGCGAACAGCGGCAGGCAGAACTTTGATCCCTGCCTTTTCCAACTTCTGCAGCCTTTCCTGCTCCAATACTTCTTGGGTTACCTTCTCCTCTTCCTCTTCAGGTTTTTCCCCGTTGTTCTCCAGTGCCCATGTGACAGTCTTGTGAGTTTTATGGTGCAGTCCAGTTCTTTTGCCCTGCTCTGGCGTGGCTTGAGGGTTACTGGGGAACGTTATGTAATGGCAGGGAAAGATTAGGGATGATGAAGTTTGTGCATCTAGTGTGATTTACCTTTTGTCTTTGACTCAGTATTTATATTTTCCATTGCATCATTTAATAAATTAGTATGGAGTGTATGCTTTGTACCAGAACCATTTAGTGCACTGATGTGTTGCCCATTACCTTCGCTGCTCTCCCTCCTCCATATGTGGTTTTCTCCTTGGAGTCGGGATATAGGAACTGACGTTGGCTCTGTTAGGAAGAAACTGGTTAAAGGGAATGGAGCTTCTAGATTCACTGCTGGCAGTCCGTCTGGCTGACATGTCATCTTTCCGCACATCTGGCCTCCTACAAGAAGCATCAGCCTCTGAGTCACTGCCACGCCCTGAGAACCAAAGAGAAGATGATGAAACATAAAGGAGAAAGGAGTGAAAGGATGAAGAGGTATGTCACAAACCATTTTATTAGGTCTTTGCAAAATAACCTCTGTAAATGATATAAGACCCTTCCAGACATACTGGCTCCATGTTTTTTCTAACATGAAGAATACATAATTTTTTTTTGGCAAGAAAAAGGAGATGACAAGCACCAAAGGGCCACAGACAAAAGTCATTCCCAGGCCCCCAGCTCTACTACTTAAGCTATCAGGGCACCCAATCAGATATAAGTGTAGTAATTTAGAGACAGAATACATGACTTTAAGTATGAGTAAAGTTCCAATGCAGAAAATGTACTCATTAAATGTACCTTCAATGCTAATACATGGATAAAAACTTCTCTCAAGGTACCTGTTAACATGTATATTGTGTACAGAAATCTCGAAAGTATTTCTGCAAACAGACATAGAGACGGAACAAGACAAGCTATATTCCTTGTCTATCTTTTCTTCATAGGAAATAAATTTCAGTTGTTAACTCAACACTTTCTGTATGATTCCAGAAAACGTAGAGAATAAATATGCTGGCTCTGGAATACTGTTTTTCTTGTCACCCTGCTGCACACTTAAAACACTGTCATAAAAAAAAAAAACGAAAACAGGATGCTTGTGAGACGCCCCTTGTACACACATGTAGGTTTGCACAGCTGTTCTTCCTGAGACATAGCATATGCACAGAGTAACCAAAATATTATACCTAACCTTAATTAATGGTAATCACTTTATG
>JAQNCA010000024.1:4407313-4418000 GCA_029783725.1 Acanthurus tractus
AGTCAAAAGGGGCTGCAAGTGACCAACAAATAACTCAGTTTAGAATGTTCATTCTATTTCGAAAAAAACGTGGGGGTCACATTACTGTCGATGAGGTCTTTAACATTTTCACATAATATACTGCAGGTGTTTTGGATTTGTTTCCCACTATACTGAGAGCACACTTCTAGCATATTCTGATTTGAATGCTCAGACATGTTTCAACCAGTCCTTGTTTTCTGTCAAGGACCACAATAAAAATTAGGTGATTATCCACAACACTTCTAATTATATGCACAGATTGGGTTTTTGTAAGGTTTTACTTTCAAAAATATCAAACAACCTTCTTCTCTGAACTGGCTTGTGTGTGTGTTTCAAGCTGCACAGATTGTGGGACTTCTTTGAAATTACTACCAAAACTTTTACATAAAATTCATTTTGCTCTATCTCCAACTCTATTTTTTGACATTCTAGTTGGCAGGTAGCTGGGCCAAAGCTTGGACAAGCACCGTGATGAAAGAGGAAAAATAGGTCATAACGTAATTCCACGGGCGAATCATGAATCACCACTCAGGCTTATGGAAAGAGGCGTTTTTAGCCGACCACATGATGGTGGAAGAGATGCAGCAAACCGCAAATGATAATCTCATCCGATGCGATCAACTGCTGGTCCATTATAGCATCTCGTGCGTGACTGCTGGCCCGGTTTCATAACCATGGCAACCGGAATCCCCTCGCGCCTGGAAAAGGGGGCGTTACTCCCCCCAACGTTAGCCTGTAGCGAAAGGGGTCTTCGCCGTGACAAAATAAATAGGAATAAAAGAGTATTTAGAGTCTATAAAAATTACTTTGTGGTTGTGGCTTATTTTCTTTCATGGTTTGCTTTAAAGCCCCCACAGTGGTTAGTGTAGATGCTAAATTTCAGGAGTATTCATCCATGTGCAAAAACTTTTGTCACATAGGCTACATTCGTACGCATGTCCACATTCAGCGGAGCCGTTGTGCCACACGGTAACCTGACACTGCATCGTACCCACGACAGGTGACAATGAACCGGTGCTGAGGGGCTATGTATTTATATCCCAGTATGTGACAGTATGGCCCCTTTCTGTCCCCGCTGAGCTAGAGCAACGGGCCCCCGAGCCTCTCTGGCTTGTTCACCTCACTTACCTCTATCCATTTCTGAGCCTCCTGACAGGCTGGTTCGGGATGGTTCGGCTCCAACCGCTCCGTGTCGTCCCGCAGCGGGGCATTAAGGACATCTCGACCTGCTGCGGGGCTAGCCATCTCCGGACAGGTCGTTTTACGGTGACCAGAGCCTGTCGGTGATCTAACCGTATCACTAACGGTGATACGTGATATTTGATAAGATGTGTGGTGAGGCTGCCCTCCCCTCTGTCAGTCCGCTATCCTCCTCCTGGCTTCCAACAGTCAACCACCCCGCAACTCCTCGCCCATTCAGTGCGTTGCGTAGCCCTCTCGTGCTCCCCGCGAGCCTCGCTCAAACTGTGGCAAAGATATGAAGAAAAAGCCCCTCGCGAACCCGACGCTGCAACACGAACCAGGCGCTAAAAATAACGATTCTCGAACGCCGCCGAACTGCGCGAGGCTGCTGCTGCCGCACAATTTGGAAGACGTGAACGCGCAGGCAGGAATCTGTGCAGGGGGGAGGTCGAGAGAGATAGACAGACATAGGAGAGAGGGAAAGAGAGCGCGATGGGGGATTGCAAAGGATGTCCCGTTATTTCACAGTTCCAATGCGTCAGCTGGAAGTGACTGAGGAGATATGCCTCATGCTTAGCTGAGCAATAGAAAATCCACTGGATGTGAAATGGAGAGCAAATGAGCAGGACAAAAGGCAAAAAGTAAAGCTTTAGGTGGTAAATTATTCGGCCTGAGTCAATCATGTATATGAGGGGTTTTGGAAATACTTGATGTCATCAGCACTGAAAGAATTTGATATTTACCACACACAAAATGAGGCATGTAAACCTGTGAAAAATCAAACTAAAGCTGCAACGTTATTGCTACCTAAAGGGGCAAGGGGTTATAAAAATGCTGGATTAAACTTCAGAAATGTTATTAGTAATCAGTAATGTTAGTTCCCCCCTGGATGTTCAAACTCCCAAAAGACTCCATTGTTCGCAATGAAAGTAGACCACAACCCTGATTTTAAGGCAGCTCCTCTTCACAGCCAAGATACATTAACAAAAACACAATGGACCATAAACTCTTATAAATGTATTTGTACATGGGTCGAAGAATGGCAGTTATCAGCAATGTTGTAAAGTAATCACTGCTGTTGATAAGAGTTGTGAGCATAGTTAGGTTTAAGTATTGGATGCAAATGTGACCCTTTTAAAACAGCAGGTTAAACCTTTATTTTTAGAGTATGTTACTATGTTACTTTACCAAGTCACCAAAATAGACAGGTGAAGGCTGCTCCCCCAAAACCAATACATAAACAGGGCATCTTCTACCATATAAATATTGTCCTTTATGTAAGTATGGAGGACTTTAGTATACATAACAACCACTGGAAGGATGACATAAACTATTTCAGAAAAATGACAGCAAGTACAAATTATCTAACTTGTCTTTTCCTTCATCAAAATAGAGTTCAAACAGTTTGGGGTCTTTACAGCTTTACTGCAGCCAAAACTATTTTGGATGAGCCAAAGTTGTGAGAGCCTCAGGACATTAAACACTTATGCACTTAAAACTCATGTTACAGAGGCTGTTACACCCAGCTTATGACATTTTGATGTAGGCCTATGCGTTGTAGAATGCAGGGGCACAAGTAAGATTCCCATTTTTGTACTAACCAATACAAAATACACCATGAGCCCTCATAAGTTTGTTGGTTGCTTTATTGAATTCCTTCAGCTGCATCACTAGTAGAACTAAAGCAACACAGTATTTGGAAAGTGCAGAAGGGTAAACAATTGGTGAACAGTCAAGACAAACATTACTATCACGCTGTACTAAACTGCCCCAGTCCAGAGAAGTGCCTTATTTCTATGGCCCCTTGTTTGTGTTTGGGAGATTTGTATTTTCTGTATTAGTTACATACTTAACAGTGTATTTGACTACTTGGGCATTAATGGACTGAAAATTTTCAAATAAACTGTAAATATAAATTAACTGATTAAATTCTTTTGAAAATACCAGTAAACTAAGCCAAGAAAATGACCACAATTTACTATTATTTTACACTTTTAGTTCAAACATCATAAAGAAACCTCAGTTTTTCGAGAAAAAAAAACAAAAAAACAAAACAAAAAACTGTCAGAGTGACATTCAGTAACTGCACTCAAAAGGTTGTGTGTGTTCTGAACAATGGCTAAATTATTCCTACAGATACATTTGGGCTGTTCTGAGGAATGTCAGATCCTTATAAAATCAACCACACAGCAACTAAAGGCTTTCAGAGAGACAAGTGAAACGTTTCTGCCTTTTCCTTTTCACTTTTCTTCTCTCACTTCATTGGCACAAAAGGTATTTAAGCATCAAGTTGTTTTTAGTTTAACACAAATACATCAATGACTACACACAAAAAGTTGCAAAAAACAAGTACACATGCACACAAGTAGTGGCGAGAATTGACCTCATGTTTAACAACTTTAATAGCTGAATGATATATTACACAAAAAGGTTTGGACAAGCTTGTTTTGAATAAATGTGCTAAAGAATGCTTTGTTCATGAGATGTGAGTACAGTATGTGGAAACAGTATGTGCTTCATAGTGCATAGTGTCTGCAGATGTATGTGTTCACAGGTTGTTTTGGGCACCTGCTGATTGTGTTTGCAATGTGAATGCACAAGGACATTTTGGTTTACAATTTTGTTGTGTGCCCTACTGGATATCTAACTGTGACAAAGAGCCACAGAAGAGAAACGGACCTCGCCTTGCTCCCTTTCCATGAAACCACGGCACACCTTGGATGCATCCTGGGTACGCATGAAAGGGAAAAATATTAAAAGTTGATATGTTTACCCTTGTGTAAAATCTAAATGTTCTTTACTTAGTATTTTTTTTTCCACAGTACATGAACTAGAAAAATACTGCACTTTCATGAAAAATGAAATTTGTATTTTTATTGCTTACGTCTCAGCTTATTTATCACAGAGCAAAGACTGATATATTTATGAAATTGTTGAAAAAATATTTTAGTACATTTTACTAGTATTATTTTCATACTCTCAAGGAAGGAAATATCACAAACATATTAGTACTGAAATATATTCTGTAAGATTTTTTACTTGATATAAGTTAATTTTAGTATGAATGCAGTTATTAAATATAGTATTAATCCATGGAGGAATAAATAATGTTACCTAAAGATTTAAATAATGATTCCTTTAAAAAATGAGTCAAAAAATCACAGAAATTAATATAACAATGTTATTAATAATGCATTTGGAGCCCTCTTGTGGTTGTTCGGTGTAAAAGACTGAGTTCTGTGCAGACATGACCTGCAATGACTTCTGCAGCATAAACACAAAGTGCAATGAAAAGCACTTTGCTTTTACTGTTATAATAGATATAATACATACATCAATAAAGTATAAGTAATTCTGCTTTTTCCATACAGCCTTTTAATTATATTCTTCTAATATAAGATTTTTACAGTAATAAAAAAACAGACCTGACTTGATTAAGGAATGGCAGTTCAAATGTAGAATTTTAAACTATCCATTAAGATTTTTATGGACAGTAACATGAACTTTCATTTAATAATATGTTATAGTGTACAAGTCTTTACAGTCCCCACTTTTTATAAAGCCTTTTGAAGATCTGAGATTGCGTAAGAGTACATTAATTGAATCAAGATACTCTGGAGCAGCCGCTCCCTATTTCAGTTTAATTCAATGACTCATCTCATCTCTGACACTGCATGGTGAAACTTAGCTCCTAGTTATATTCTATTATATTCAGAACTGACACAAAATGTTAAAAGAATGACCATAATTTTACCTACCGTTATGAATGTATCATCTTTGGTAGGGCCATGCTTCACTGGTCCATTCATTCTCCCATCTTAAAAACAAATAATATAGTTGGGAATCCACATCATGGAAACACAAATATAAATCTGTACTATAAATTTACATGCTTACCAAATTCATACAGTTGTCCATTTACATTGACAAAGGCAATAAAGTGGAAGTTGACTTTGTCAGCTTCTGGCTGTGAAAGTTAGTATATGAAGAATTAACATTCAGCAATATTATTGTGACACAAAAAAGGCTTTAGAAAAGACAAGCACAAAAAAGAAACTTGTTGCAATCCACACTACATTTAGCTTAAATAAAAAGTGTCTCATTGCTTGAATGTCCCTTTCAGATCAACAGTCACGCATTTTATAAGTTTCAGGTCCCATTAAGCTCGGGGGCAGGGTGTAAATTAGGCCATCCAGGTCAAGCACGCTAGTAAAACTGTTTCATATGCATGTTTGCTGCTTGAAAGGGGTGCAAGATGTCCGCCATTATTACTTAGTACTGTGGTTAATCATCTTACCCTACACTGGCCCTGCATTGCAACTTGATTGTGAGCCTCACAGATAGCCTGAAGAAGAAAAATTCAGAACATGTTAGTATAATATAGCTAAGAACAGATCATACTACCATTTATAATATATATGGAAAAATGTTTTAAATGGACAATCAAATCAGACTTGCAAGTTCTGATTTGATTGTCCATTGAGAGTGTAACTTGGAGAAAAAGCACAGGTTTACATTTTTTTAAGACTAAGTAACACATTCTTAAACGAACATCTTGTAAAAATGTCCAAGAATAGTTGAAGCTGCAGTCAATGCGCAGATTTTTTAGAAATAAAGGTTACATATTCACAGCACTCATATCATACAATAACACCAGCATCTCAGTCTAAGGTTCACCATGCTCAGACTGTCCAAGAGGTAATGCTGATCAAATGTGATCTATATCACATGGTCTTGCCTTTGTCTTGCTTTAAATGTTTTCAGAAACATATTCTCTTGTACTATTTGGCTGAAATATGAGAAAGTTTGTGACTTGGTGGTGAAAACACAGGGAACACAGATGCAGGACCCATTCGCTAACATGCTCTAACTTAAAAGTAAATGTTCCCTTTGGGTATATTTAAATTCTTAAAATTAACAGTGCTTTTTGTTTATTTAACACTACATCTGAAATATGGGTTTTCAGTGCATTATTTTTGGCTTATATTATATCAGTGACATAAATACAATCCAAATAAAAATATACAAACTAAAAGGGAAGAAAAAAAACAAAAGGCATGTTTAGGTTGCAAAGAAGATCTTTTATTGTCTCTAGTCCAAAACTTCAAAGACATAAATCTCACTGATACCATAAAGATACTTTAATCTCTGTTGATCAGATTTTCAATTTATTAAACAGTTAAATCTCAATTATTTAAAAATCAATTTCCAGAAAAATACATCAACTTAAAAATGTAACGTTTATCTTACCTGGTTTTTCTCCAAATGTTTTGCACGGTCATCAGCAGACATGTTTGCAGTTTCATCTAGAAACTTCTTTAGGATAGAACCACTAGCTGAAAAGACCAAGGATTATCAACAGGTTAATCAAAAATGAACATGCCATTGATTCACATTAAAAAATTCCAAATCACAACCTCCAACACCAAATAACTGTGTCATCAAACATCCCGAACTAATTTTTACTACTTTATTATAATTCAACAAGTACTTTTGAAAATAATGTTTTTTAAAGTAATAAACTACAGATATAACCCCTCTTCTTGTTTTTCTCTTGGATGATAAAATCAGGGTCTGCTCCATCAAAAGTCGTTAAAACATTTACTACGGTGGCCTTTATTTTCAGCCTCGTACCTGTGTGCCAATTCTTGCAGGCTAATAAGGTTAACCAATCACCAGTGATCAGCTTAAGCTTTTCAAAACATCTTAGCACCGTTTATTAAGTTTTAAATGTTTTAACTTTTGTCCTTTTTTTCAGACATGCTACACTTTGGTATTACATTATCCGCTAAACATCACATGCATTTTGGTCTTACAGTTCTTCTTCTATAACCTTTTCATTTGGGTACCCCATTTTAGGTGAAAATTTCCCTCAAAAGGCAGATGTTAACAGGGCAAAATTATAATTTATTGAATGCTTTTTTTTATTGTATGGGTTTTAAATTTGAATAATGAAAGCAAAATATCTGAACGTCAAAAAAAACTGCTGAGTCATTTTTATAGACCAACAGCAATCTAATATTTTTATGAACAAATATTTTGTAATACCAATATTAGTAACAGTATGGATTTGTACTTATTCATACTTATTTGCACTCACCAAATGATGGTTTGCTTTTGTTGTTGGCTACAGCATGCAGCAGGGCAATGGTGCCACAGGAATTGCCGGCTGTCTGCTTCAGGAAATAAACCTCAGAGTCTCCAGCAACCTTGTCTGCTTGCTGCTGCCTGAAAGACTCATGCTGCCACAGACAGGCAGACAGGCAGACGGACAGACAGACAGACAGATATATAAATCACTGGCGTGTTCATGAGCCCATGAGAACACAGAGTGCAAGTTAAATATGCCACTTGAAATATGCATGAATTAAGGTCACAAGTTTTACTTGATTTTATTGTTTATTTCAGAAGAGTTTCAGGGGTAAGTTGGCTAAAGGAGGAGTGGTAGCCAAGAAGTAGGCTTCGGGTGAGATCTACTAATCTTATAGACTATAAGGACTATATGGGAGCTCCTACAGGAGGTTCACTGCTGTTGAACAGTGATCCAAAAAGATCAACTTCAGTTACAGATTTTGTGGGAAGCATGTCTCGGAGTTCTGTGGGATACAAGCAGCTTGGTAAGTGGTCCTAACAGGACTGCAGAATTATGGTAATTGCTGAAAATTATAATGGAGGAATTTTTACCCTTTTCCATCTTCAACTGCAGCATTGTAATCCTAATGTAACACCTGTAATTTAATTAATTTCTTTTTTTGCTCATTTTTTCCAATCTCCCCTCTAAACTTACAGCCAAGTTTTGTTTTTTGTTTTTTTAATGGGTAGACAGAAAATTTATATGGAACCACTAGTATTCAAATGGACACTGTTGACACTGAAATACCTTAGCAAGTTAACAGTGGGAGGATGACTTGCTGGGGCAATGGGGGAATAGAGACAGGCCTGGCTTAATGTACTGGTGTTTAAGGAATTAAAGATGCACGAGCAAGTGACATCAGAGAGCGTACTAGGAAAAGGGGCAAAAAGGATGATATCACAGTCAGAAATGAAAATGCCAATAATTTCTAGTTAACACTCCGTCGGGATTGTGACCATGAATGTGGTTGGACTCCGTGTGTCATGAAGCACAAAGCTGACATATTGTGAAAGCTTTTAAAACTGTGGCTACACAGTGTTTGAGCAACATACACTAATGTCAAAATCCAGAGTGAAATCTCATATTGTAAAAAGATCAGTGACAACAGATCTGAGAGCACAGTTACACAATAGAGCTGACTGATTTAGTAAAGTAGGATTAATATGAGAGGTTAATCATAAAAGGCAAAATATTTGAAAGACAAGTCACCTCAAAGCACAGTGCTGCAGATACTTATACCTACAAATTACAGCTAACCCACCACTGGGTCAGATAGCCTCGACATGTGTGTCAGATCTATAAAGTCATTGCAAATGAATAATTGCTTTGGGGGACCTTACATTAAAATGAGTGGTTTAAATGTAGGTGGGAATCAAGAATGGCTTTACAGCCTTGTGTAAGAGAGAGCATTTATCATAAATAAATTATAAGCACTCACTGCATGCCAAGTAGGCTTTGTATGTACCATGTCACCAGGCTGGGCAGGTGGCAAATGGAAATCAGGGTTAGATAGTCTGCTGTTTACATAAACTCAAATAGAATTAACAGCACTATAATCACTAAGGGCAAGCTAGTGACAGCATAGGGTGGCTGTTCTTAGTGTAATGATGAGGAAAAGAAAGGGTGGGTGGGTGATGTAAATAGTTGTGAGGAATCACATGGGAAGAACAGTACTGCGTGGGATGTGCTTTTGCAAACCCTGACTGAGAATTTAGAGTCTAGGTCTTGACAACACAATTCGATTTCATTTTCTTTTTTTTTTAAAAAGGGAGGCATTTGCTGATTCATCTCTGACTATCAACACTGTCTTACAATATTCTATCCATCACATCGATATTACAGCTCTTTCTCCCTCTTCATCAGTGCCCTCCCTGCACCAAAGGCTCACCCCATCCCAGACAGCCTGCATCAGTGGCTCATCCCACCCTTAGGCCTGCCCTTCCGGGAAGGAGTCCCCCACCCTCCCTTCCAATATTACCTGTTGTGTCAGTGGAAAGAGGAGCATCAAGGCGCAGCATGGTTTTGGGACTGAGGAGAGTTGTTCATCCTCCAGACCGACCACGTCAACGAAGCGCCAGCTTTCATCCACGCCTAGGTATTTCATCAACTGGAACACATAGTCAGGAAAACAAGCGAAAAAAGACGATCTGAATGGATGCGCCACAGCTCAGGCTTCAGAGGCGACACGTATAAATGATCCCGTTTGATGGTTCACAAAGATGCTGTGTGATGTTGGTCCAGTCCGACCACACCCTTCAGCCCAGACTGGGGACAGCGGCTATGATGCTGAGGAGACAAACCCCTCTGATGCGTGTTGTCGCATCTACTTTTGATTTTACCTTTCACTTTTATTCTTATAGCAGATAATACCACGAATAGCTACGCTGTTATGCCCCAGTTGAGACATTGTGACGTTTTCACGACCGTCTCGGTGACTGTACTTGTAACTAGCTTGCTAACGTTACAGTGAAACTTACCTGACAGTTGAATTAAACAGTTAACGTAACCAAATGTCGCCATTTGCTCGGCGTCAAACGTTTGATACTCACCATGTTCAGCATCTGAAACGACACACACACACACAGACACAACAGGTGAATTCGTTGCCCGTGAAAACGTTACGATGTTAGAGAAGTTTCAGCAGTTATTTCCCCACCTCGGGGTTGATCTCCATCGGGGTCCACTCCATGTTGGCAGCGTCGTGGCGTGACAATGCAAGTTAGACGGTATATTGTCTGCGTGCTCCGACGGTTTTTGCAGCAGTCGGTGGAAGTTACAGCGCGTGGCCGCACTTTATGCTGCCGGTCATACCACTTACCGGCAGACAGGGGGGTGGGCTCATATCACATAACCGGTGGTGCGCATATTCAGTCGTCCTTATGAGAAAAATCAGGGTGATCTAATGCTATATTTTTTGCTACACGTTTAACTATGCAGCGAAATTCTATGAAATGCTATCTTTTGTGATGACATACGCTTTATAGAAATGGACAGATGTTAAAATACACCGATAAAAGTGAGATGACTCTGGTAAAACCACGTTCTTTCTAGAAAGGTGTGACGTGTGACTGGTGCCCCACAAACAATGGTTTCGCTTAATAAATATATTATTGGAGTTTTGAACATGGAGTTCTAGTATTAACAAAACATATTTTTTCTAAACCGTCCATCCAACTGGTAAATGCAACAAATAAGTTATATTAGACGGACTGATAATGGACCATTTTTCTTATTAGGCGTGCAGGTCTTCTGACTCCTCGAGACACTGCAACTGGAACAGGCAACAGTAAATAAAAAAGCTGTCCATTTTGGTGGTTTCTTTTTTTTCCTACTCATAAAAGAAAGTAAATC
>JAQNCA010000024.1:4567562-4582082 GCA_029783725.1 Acanthurus tractus
CTCGGTAGGAAGGAAACTAGAGCAATGTGTGTATGCGTGTGTGCTTGACACTGTGACTGCGTTGAGAGTGTGTGTGTATGTGTGTGTGTGTGTGTGTGAGCGAGAGGACGAGCAGTCTCACTCATATTATATTAAACAGGATTTTCCCGAGCAGAGTGCTCCTGCCACTGAGCTTCCGAAGTCTTCCTCAGGATTCCCGCCTCAGCACAAACTCCGCGGCCGCACTGAGAGCCGACTGTTTGTTTTGGAACATCATTGTTCCGGTGCTGCAGAAGCCATGAGTCAGCACCGCGTCACTCCACCCACCTGCCACGCATTGCTTAATTATTAAATGTCTAGCTGCTTTTATGTCACCTAGCTTTTCCTGATGGTATTTATAGCAGCAAAAATCAGTCGCAGACTCCCAATATTGGCCGAGGAAAGGCCACGTTTTTACAGTCAAAAACTCTTATTTTTCCTTCAGTTGTCCCCAGTGTTGCACGGGTCACAGATGCAGGTTTTCTGCACTGTGTGACGCAAAGCTAAACATTTTTGGCCTTTTCCGCTAGTTTGGTGTTTTAGCTCCAAACAAGCCTTTCTGTATGTGCTATATTAACGTGCATAGATGATACTGCAAGCTGAAATTGGCTTGCTTTTGATTCTGAAAACATTTCACTCTAATCCATAACTCTTCATCAATTCCTGCTGACTGGTGGAAAGTCCAGGACAGATGCAGCATCTGTAGCCTCTGCAGGAGCATTTACACCTTGTGAGTATTTAAGGTCACTAGTGGGTTGTTTTATCTAAAACATAAAGCAAGTTTATGTGTAACAACCAAACAATGGCTGGTTTTATGCCAATACAAAGCATTATTCTAAACAACCATCCTACAGTATCTATTCCGACTACCTAAGCCTCTTTTGTCACACTGCAAGTCAAATTATTGCAAGTCAGTACAATTTATTGAAGTGCTTTCAAAGTGAAAGTAAATTGCTCCACTTTTTCCTTTTGACACTTTTTTACTTACTCAACAAAAAGTGACTTAGATCCTGCTAGAATCACTTATTTGCTGGGATTTCCCGCAGCATGACTCATTGCTCCTTTTAATTTGTTTGTAAGACCTGTGTGTAACCAGTCTGTCACACCAAATGTGAATTATGCAGAGTTAACAGAGTCTTATGCCAAGTGTCATCCGCCAAACAAAACATCTAACTAGAATGCTCAATGTATGTTTGGATTTGAACAACCACTAAATATTTTTAGTTTACCAGGTATTTCCATCATTTGTAATGATTTTTCTGCTGTATTATAACAGCTGTACTGATGACCAGGCGGTGATGTTTAAACTAAATGAAATCAGTGCCAAAAAAAGGGATAGAGACCAGTCTTCTCATTGTTTAAGTATATCTAATATTACACATGCCGTACTTGTGTTGCATTTTGAGGGCACAACTCTTAAACAAACCAGCATGAAAAAAATTGAGCTGTTGAACAACTTTGAGTCAGCAAACATTTTTTTTTTGTTTTCATCTTGCAAATAAGTTGTAAACACACATCATGAAGCAGCAGTATTGTTCATTTTCGAGTCATGTTTCTGATCATCTGACAAATGTAACTCCTACATGCAGCCTCACTGAAATCTGTTTGGTCTCTACAAACTCCAGAGCAAAATATCAACACTGAGAGAGTGATGGAGGTGAATTCAAACAGAGGAGTTCTGTACTGCAGAACAGTGAGCTAAAACTGACATTAAAGCTGGCTAAAGCTAAGAAAGAGCTGCAGACTCGTTCATCACAGCAACCCCTTTCACACCGTCATCTGATAAATTGTTATAGTAAAAATAAAGATTATCAGCACTTGTTTAAAACAATATGATTATTAGTCTGCTGCGATGTCATATCAGTATAATTAGTCTTCCAAAGAGCAATGCTATGCAGTAACACCTCGTGTTACAGACTGGAAGACATCCAGGGCAGAACTGTCGACCATCCTCATAAGAATAACATTGTTCTCTGCCATGAATCTTTTATTTGATCCTCGTGCATTCCTGGGCCCCTGGGTGCACACCTAGGACACCCTGATGGTTGACTCCAGTCAGGATCGTGACTCGTCACAAAGTCTGGCCAAACCCATGACCTGCTAGAGAGGAATCTCAGTGTGACAGTAATGTGATTAGGAGGTTACACCGGCTCTCTGCATGTGTGTCATATGATATCATGTTATTTTTGTCCCTTGCTGAACATTTCTTTGCCAGTTATCCCCTTAAGTTTATATGGATGAGTGTTCTTTAAGTGTATGCTCTTTTGAAGTTGCAGAAGTTCCTTTTACTTTGCTTTAAATATTATAATTATCTATCATAATGAAAACAGGGACTAAATTTACTTCATGGACCTTTTCTTTTCAATAATCTTCTTTTATATCACTTAGTAATTTTACTGTGGCTTCAAAATGATATTTTGGTGCCCACCACTGCAGGCACTTGTTCTTGGCCTGTTTTGATCAGGTTAGAGATTGCACAACAACATGCACAGTTGGATTCCTTGTGATTTATGTTTTAAAAAAGATAAACAGTACTCCTTGGAAACTGATAAAACTCCGACAATGATTCCCTGTTCATTGGATTTGTTTATGATCAGTCTGGATTTTGTTTCCGGGTCGTTTCCGAGGATCAGTCGTTTGCCCCACTGCTCTGCCATCTGTTTTTAACTGTGTTCATGCATGAAGAAACTCTGCCTATGCTTATCTGTGGACAGACACACTCACACACACACACACACATAAACCAGCAAACACAGACATATACACCCAATAAAAGAAAAAAAGTCATGTGTCTGTGTAGAGGTGTGTGTATGTGTTCGAGACTGTTTTTGAGCCAGACAGAATTCATGATTAATGTGTGTGTCTGTGTTTGTGATTTAGGACGTGTTTGAACTTTGGCGTCACAAATACTTTATCCTTAACTTTGAAGAAAAATGGTAAAAGTATTAGAGAAGGTTGTCTGTGGTCAAAGCAAATGGACAAGTTTACTATAATCCTGGTTTCCATTAAGATATCTCCTTGACACCTACATGATCAGACACACTCACACACACTTAACTTATGTTCTTTTGTTTATAATTATTTCATCTTATATCACGGGAGTTGAGATTATCCTGTCCTCCTCTCCCTCTCTTACGCACATACTTGCAGGAGGGTGGGGGTGTGAATTTTTTTGAACTTGGACTGAGCTTCTACATTTTTCTGTCCTTTTTTTCAAAAAGCACATTTTTTACAGATGACTTTACCAACTCTAGCATCTCCTCACATTGCAACACCTAACATATCCAAGTGGCACTTATTTATGGCGTCATAAATACTTACAAAGACGACTATAAACAATAGTTAAAGTTCAAAGTATCACTTAAGGTGATGCTCTGCAGTTTGCTCCATAACAGACAGCAGAGGCCGCAGTGATTCACTTGGTTTAAAAGTAAAAATGGGTTCCAACAAAGAAACATACCAGAACATCTATAGAAACGTATCAAACCATTATCCTGTCCAGTACGCATAGAAGTAAAGTCCAGATTGGATGATACCACACCTAAAGATTTACATATATTTCCAATATATAACACAGATACAGGACATACAGTGAGGCAGGAAAGGGGGCATGGAGGGTTGGGCAGCTGAATCTGAATTCTGGGCAGAAGACCAGAGTTTGCACCTTTTCACACCTGCCAACAACATAAAGCTTGTTATTAACCACAATGTGTAACTAACGTTAGCCGCATCTTAACCACGGTTATTTACCTTAACCAAGAATTTTCTTGAGCCTTAAACAAACTGTGGTTGCTGTGCATGTATATCATAGAAAGTGAGACTCAGCATGATTTGATCAAAACAAGACTATATGTAGGTCAATGAAGAGTACCTTTAGACACATAATGACAGTATGCAAAAGTGAAGAGTGAGATTTGTTTGTAGTGAAATTTAATTTAGGTGACATTTTATTTTGTTGTTTTTACTCACATACACACAACAACTCTCAACTAAAAGATAATTAGTCCGACATTTCGACTGCATCTAAAATTTAATTCACTATTTAATAATGTATTGGTAAAATATATGACTATTCAATTAGTTATATTGTTTGTGAAATGTTAAATTGTATCCTCAAATATGTCCCTCACAATTTCAAGTCTGTGGTTTAATTTGGAGTTTTCTTTTTTATTTGTCCAACCAATGATCTAAAAAGCAATTTTTTTGTATTATAGACAACTATTCTGATTGTTTGGAATATACTGCTGATACATACATGATGCAGAATAACACAGTGGGAATCTGTTGTAAAAACTGTGCATCTAAGCTAATGTCAACTACTGACCTTTACCAGCCACTTTTCCATTGAGCAAGGGTTGACTGAATGATAGAGATGAAAGGTCCAAAAAGCATCAGTGGATAATATTATGTGTAGATTTTTGTGCTGCAGAGTTTTTGGGTTTATATTTTTGTAAACTTGCCTTGTAACTTGACGCACGGTGAGCTGGAACCACAGAACCTGTTGTTGCTCACAAAGGTTTAATATGGATCAAGCAGCTCACACAGTGATTACTTTTGGATAAAATCCTCAAACGAGGCCGAGTTAATCTCTTTTTAATATTTGAGTACATTTGCAGTCACTATTACATACAGTATAATAACATCACACAGGTAGAAGGGCTCACATGTCACCGTGCACACATGCACTCGCACACACATTAGCCCACCTACAGTGTGACCTTATATTTGCTTAATGAGGAGCTTAGTGAGATGTGTGTGTGTGTGTGTGTGTGTGTTAGATACACCCTAGCGAGTCCAGCATGAGTGCATAACTCAGCAATGCATAATTCTCCTCTCTATTGTACTGCAGCAGGGGCATCATGCAAGCCAAAATTCGAGGGGGGGGGCATAATTGGAGCGGGGGCCCGGGGGGGGGGGGGCTCATGGTGCAGGTTGCTGTATATGTCTTGTTTGACTTTGCGGGGATTATTTTAAAACTTTACCAAATCAGTTCTTGTTGCTTAGTAATCTCCCTCTTTATAAATATTGCATATTTATTCAGAGTTTTGCTTTTTTCTAAGTCTGTGCTGTAATGGTTATTAAAAATGACATGTATTTAATTACTCACTCCAACAAAAGCCTCTACACTTAAAACATTTCTGCTTCACCCAAATATTTAAAGGGACATTAACCAACATGAAAAGACAACTGTGCCGCATACACACTATGCAGTTTCTCTAATTAATACCAACAAAAATGCACAGGGTTAAAAATTCTTGTCAAGAAGCTAATTGCTTACTTGACTGATTAAAAAAAAAATGTTGTATGAAAGAGAGAGGAATTTTTCATTTTAAGCGCTCTGTGAAGTAAAATGGCATAGCACTAAAATAGCATGTCATTACAATGTGCCCCAGCTTTTTTGCTCTCAAGAATCAGTTTCATCTGAGTATTTTTATAAGGCAAAGCAAAAAATAACATGAGGCAAAGGCGAGTAGAACAATAAGATAAATAAAGCAGGTTGGACCTATAACACTATGCTTGCATTATAAAGTTACTTTTTTTAAAAGACACACTTTTTAAAATAATTTTTTTACCTGAGAACAATCAGACATTGACAGAGGTTATAATCACACTGTCGACTCATAACTCATAGGTGCCATTAAGTTACAACTAAATATATACTTGTCTTGCGTATTGCACTTGTGTAGAGTAGCTTTCAGTACGCATATTACTTATGGATGAGATGAAACAAACACACACGATCACACAAAGTCACTGTTGTATGTATGTTTGATATTTGTTAGCGGGCTGCAGGAAGCTGATAAGTTTCTTCAGCTTGAGAAGTTGATCAGTTAAACACAAAGCGATCCACTCGCTCTCCAAGCAGCCACTTTGGTGAGAGATGTTGGGTGTATGTGAGGGATTGTCTAACTCTCGGTTTGTGTTTGGTGCATTACTCTTCTGTGTGTGTGTGTGTGTGTGTGTGTGTGTGTCTGTATGCTGGTGTATGTTTGCTGCAGTGCCCCTGCTGAAGGGCGAACAGTAAGGCCCTGGTCAGCATGATGTAGGTCTCCTGGGACATCCTGGGGTTTTTGGATCAATACCTTTCCTCCTGCATCTCCCTGCCTCGCTGTCCTCAACCATCTCCCCCCTCCTGCCCAGTGGCTTGACTTTGGGCTATTTATGGTATCTCTATGGATTAACAAGACCCCAACAATCAATGGGCCAAACTTACTATCACTGTACTCTCCCTCCTCTTCTCGCTTTACATCTCTGCTTGTGTTAGTTCCTTTCTCTGGAAAACTTTTGGTCCCTGTAGGTTTTTTTTTTTTAATCGATGTCCTTAAATACCTGAAAATACAAGGTGTGTAATGTCACAAACACACTGGTCCACAAATAGAAACAAAAGCCAGGGGAATATCGCAGCTGATGCAAGTGTAATATGATACGATCTCTATATAATGGAGAACTCACATATATAATGACCTTTATCTGATGAAATGTGAGTTTTCTTTAGGGGTAAGTGCACTTTTTGCACATATTTGGTAGGTTTTTGTGCCTTGCTGTGACACTATTTTTGTTGATGGCAGTAGAGGAGAGTGCCAGTAGAGATTTGGTAGCTAGCAGTGCAATTTGGTGTAAAACAAAAGAACAACGCCTCTTCAGACTCCATTTTAGTAAAAGAGCTGGTGTAATTATGGTATTTTTGTGGCTTTATGAGGCAAAGTCACACCGACATCATCCTCTTCAGAGTCAAATAAACCTGTTTAATATATGTCTGCTGCTTTTCGGCCAGTGACTCACTGAATGCAGCCTTTTTTAAAAACTCTTAAATAAAAGAACACAAGTGGAACTAATTTTATCGGGCCACAAATTTTGTCACATCTGAACACTGCATTACACTATAAAACATTGTTTTCCAGCAGCAGATACATGTAACAAAAACGGCAGTGGCATTAAAAATTTAATAAAAGACAAGAACTGAAGTTAAAGGTGCCTACCACGTCATCGCTCTCTGAATTGTCCTTATTTGACATCTTTTACATTTGCACTTTTTCCAGCTAATGACCAACAACTCACCAGTCCAAGTATGTCAGCAGCATGAATCTTAAGCAGCCCTTTTGTGTTCTTGGACTTTGATTTTGAACAAACAACAAATTTAAATTGATAAAACCCTTGCAAAGCTTTTGATAGAAATAATCTGTTCTAACCACTCTGATGTTTCTTTGCTTAATGTGGAGCTAAAGTCAGCAGGTGGTTAGCTTAGCTTAGCAGGAAAAAGAAACAGTTTGAAACAGATGGCCTGGTTTTGTCCAAAGACATCAAAATTTTCCCTCTAGCACATTTGAATTTAGCAACAATCATATTATATCCTTAATTTAATCCCTAACCATTTCTGTTTTTTGGACAGGCTAGCTGTTAGCCCCTGTTTCTACTCTTTATCTAAAGCTAAGCTAATCCAATGCTGCATGGAGCTTTACATTCAGTGCACAAATACAGAGGATGTTGATTTCATAGTTAACCTTCAAGTGTAAGCATAGTATATTCTACATAATAGATACATTATACATAATAATACATATTTTAAAAAAGATAAAAATAATTACATTACAGCAGGTCTACCCTTTAAATCAGACATCATTCTGGCCGTGATGTACCACTTCTCAATGGCACACATTTCCAGTCTGATTTTTTAACCATCTGTGGTCATTCTGGTTTGCACCTCGATGCAACAATAGCTCATAGTCAAGCACAATGGCACCCTGACCCCCCATTTCCTTTAGTGGCAATCCTGATTAGCTAAGTGACAAGCTTCTCCTGTGCCATTGTTAATGTATTAGTGTCTTAAATCCCTGTGGAGAGCAGTAACTCCGCTCAGCTAATCATTTAGTGATGGTTATCATTCAGTTGTTCATTGTTAGAGGCTTGTATATATATACTGTAGGTAGGGAGGGAAAGGGAGACAAAAACTAAGGAAAGTGGATAAACAGGGGATCCCAGCTGTGCTTTGTTTGATGCTGCCAACACGCCCATATACAAATCACAAGTTTGAGTGTTTGGTAACGTATGAGAGTCAAAAAGGGACAAGGATGAGGAAGGGAATTATGTTACGACTTATGCACTGTTGGACAAACAACCACAAACCTTTCAGCTAACGATGGAAATTTTATACTTTTTTTTCAGTTTTAGGATAACTGTGGCTTTTTGCCTCTATCTGGAACAAAACTTAGTCCAAAAGTAAGGAAGAAAGAATGATGGTATGAGTAGTTTAATAAATAACAACACACAGTCATCCTGTTGTTTCACGTATTAAAGGATATCGTGTGGACCCACATTTGTTATCAGTTGATGGTTGAGGAGATTTCTCCTGACATGGGAATAAATCGTGACTTGGCTTAAGCTTCTGCTCAGTGGATGAGAGTTCAGAGGTCTGCAAGGAAATATGTAAAACAAATGTCAAAATATGTTGTTCTGGTTAAATTGTGGCAACAATTTCGGTGTTTCATCTCTGAGAATGTTGTACTGTCAGCTTGTTTTTGCAGGAGGAACGGTGTATTTAACTGGTTTCCACTTGCTTTTGATTTGGCCACAGAATGAGTGGAATGAGTGTTATGCACATATTTTAGAGTAGGTTCAAAAAGGTGAAAGATTTCTTAAAAATCCCCACATGCTCGTTGGTACAGAATATACTGCATCACTGAAACAGTTATTGGCTGCTTCAATCAAATAAGGATGTATGATGGTCCAGCAGTCTGAATTACTGGAACAAAGTCAGTATACTCCAACATCTCTCCCTTATTTTGTCACTCATTGACACTCTGGTCAGGACTCTATGTAGTCCTTTAGCATCTGTTTGTACCCTTCTAGCCATTCAGCCTCTCTAACATGAGATTAACCTTGTGTAATGGTCACAGTCTGGTTAGATTTAGGAAAAAAACTGCTCGGTTTGGTTTAGGAAAAGATTGTTGACATTCACTTTTGCTGGTACTCAGAATCTTGGTCTCCTGGCCGAAAGTCCTTTGTGTGGCTGAAAGCCTTGTTTATGTGATCCAACACTCTACCCTGACCTGCACACCTCTTGGGACCTTTTTTTCGCTTTTTGCGTCTTCCAAAATTACAATTTTTTTGACTGCAAAAATCTTTTCTATTCTTTCATTGTGTTTTCACAGACAACACTGCTCTGCTGAGATGCAGTGGAGGGATAATAATGAAAAAATGCCCGCTTGATTTGTCTAACTGAGCCTGCTAATGCCTCGTATTGGCCTTGGCTGAACTTAGAAGTGCATTTTTGCAGGACTTTGGATTCTTACACTGCTTACACTTACATTGGAATCACATTAGAAAAGGATCATGGCCAGTGAGAAGGACGTTTTATTTCAGCAACCAGTAGCTGTACCAGTGAAATGAACACACAAGCAGATGAGTGTCGTTTACAGGAAATATCCTTTAATATTTTTGGACATTATTCACAAGTCACTCTGAATCCTTTCACTAGATCAAATGGACAGAGGGAGGAAAGGAGGATGTGGGGGTGCAAAACCAGCAGGGGCGAGTGTGTTCATATGTGTGTGAGATTGAAAGAGTCAATGTGTGTGTGTGTGTCAAAGAAAGACCCAGAGTGTGTGACCAGGAGGAAGGGAGACCTTGTCTTGTTCACACAGAATTAATATTAATGATGATGTCATGTGATTTAGAGGTTACGTCCCAACTTTGTGTCGGTTTTCTGTGAGGTGTATTCAACATAAACAACATCAGTATTTGATTTGATTTGACTTTGCTGACACTGTTCCCTAAATATGATGTCAAGGCTCTTTGTAACAATCACTTTCTGAACAACAAGAGTGATGACTCCTCTGACTTTGCCCCCAAACTGCAAAACTTCTTTATATAACAGGCAACTCAGCTTCCTTCATATTTCTCAACTGGGAAACAAAAAAGGGAAATTTGATTTAATTGGGTCAAAAATTGAGTTTGGATCTTCATGTCCTCATGAAGATGAATATTAATGTTAAACTTGTGTTTCCAGGGTTGGTGTTGACGATGCTGCTGCTTGTGATTACAACAGATGTTTTTTCTCTTAAATTCCAGCTGTGTTCTGGGGCGACATCGCTTTAGACGAGGAGGACCTGCGCATGTTTCAGATCGACAGGACGATAGACCTCACACAGCACACACACATGCACACACACTTCCGGCAGGGGCACACTTCTGGTAAGTGAAATCGATATCACACTCTCAATCGCCAATCATCATGTAATGCTCCTTGTCACGTTTCCTCTGATAGTCTCTCATTATCCATCGCTTGCTAAGTAAGGCAGCTTGAATAGACAGGAAGTAGACAGGGGGCCACCTGAGGATATCTGCATTTATTGTGTATTGTTTGTGTTTTTTTGTATTGTCTCATTCTTGGCTCCCATGTGTATCAGGTGGCCTGGAGGAACATGAACTTTCTAAGAAAAGAGGATCTTTATATCTGCTGCTGGAAAGAATACGGAGATTTGGCTTCGGTAAGGACCCTAAAGTTCAACGCACACGCCAATTTCTGTTGCTTAAAACACAATCAAAGTGACTGAACTGGTTTTCTTTTAGATAATAAAACATCCAGATACCATAATGCCATAATTTCTATTCATACAATATCAGAATGAAGTTTTCCTTTAGGGATCTGAACCTTGACTTGACTTCTAAAACCCAGCTATCATACCATTTTTTAGAGAAAATCAAAGAGATTTGATGTCATTAAATTTTCAGTGATTGATGACAAGTTTAAACAAGTTTGGAGTCCTTGCAATTAGATTTTTAATATCATATAGAAACATACTGAATGATTGCCTGATGCATGAAGGGCAAGTTGTTTTGTTGTGGGCCTAAAATGTTTTTGCTGTGTTGTGTATTAAATATCTAGTTTAGCCATCAGGTGTGTTGTAAAGGCAGTTTTAAAGCCTCTATATTGTTGTAGTCTTTGGGTCTTTGTGTACAAAACCTGTGAATGATGGGAAAGAAACAAAATCTGTTTTAAAAAAACAGCATTTGACGAAAATAAACCCATCCAGATTCATCCATTCCTAAAGAATCTTGACCCTTACTTGTATTGTTTTTTAATCTAGCTATTTAAAAACTTCAACTCTTGTTTCACCTTCATTTCTCCATTGCTCTTTAAGTATGGCAAAAGTTGTTCCACAGACCCTACTTTACTGAAATATGATCAGATTCAGAAATACGCATTGAGTTACCTTTTTTTAAATGTTTAATAAAACAGTATATTGCAGAGCTATAATTGTCTAAGTTTATTACTTTCTGATCCGAGAACAAACTCTTAAAGGTCACATATAAAAAGAAATAGTGTGATCCAATAATCTCAGAACACATTTATGAACTGATATTCATAAAAATAAACCTGGAATTTATTCTGTTTGATCACACAAAGGTTTAAAGGTTTCTCTTTCTTCGCTCTGTTAGACTACCTCCCCAAGAACTCCAGCAAGGGAGCTGCCAGTCCCAAGAGCCAAACTGGGAAAGGTGGAAGGACCGGGAACGTCGTGAAAAGCCGCAATCCCCGTGCGGCCACATCCCGCGCTGAAAGAATATGGCCTGGAGGAGTCATTCCCTACGTCATAGGTGGAAACTTTACTGGTAAGCAACTCTACTGGACTGCTGCCCTGACTGCTTAACAGCTGAACACACACTGTCGTGTGACTGTGTAAACTTAGGATGTGAAATGTGTGTGTTTCAGGTAGTCAGAGGGCCATGTTCAAGCAGGCCATGCGTCACTGGGAGAAACAGACGTGCGTAACTTTCATTGAGAAGACAGACGAGGAAAGCTACATTGTGTTCACCTACAGACCCTGCGGGTGAGTTTGTGTGAATCTCTTTGTCTATGTGCGAGTGTGGAAGCGTGTGCACCTAGAGTTCAGTGGTGACCTTGTCACAGCGAGAGACGATATGGTCACTCAACAATGGCTCCACTTCCTTCCTGTCCTGCTCCTGTTTCCCCATCCCACCAATCACACAGCGCAGTTCAAGATTTTGTGTGTTTGTGCAGTTTTTTTGCTCATACTCTGCAGAAGTGCATTGTTCTGTTGAGTGGCAGCACGGTGGGGTCATAGTGTGTTTGTACAGTGGTGGCACTTCACTGACTGGTTGGAAGTTGTTATGGTGGAGAAAGGCTGAAATCAGGATTCTTGGTTTTATCTCTCAGTGCCTTTGCTGTGTCGATGGTTGAAACAGTAGAATATTTATGATATTAGATTGTGCGGCTGAAACAATGAGCTGATAAATCACTTTGTTGAAAAGAAATAACCAAAGAAATATTCAATTATTTAAGTCATTTTACAGACAAAAGCAAACACTCACTGATTCCAGATGATCAAATATAATAATTTTATACATTTATATCAATGTGAATTGAACCTCTTCTGGTGTTTGACTGTTACTTACGTATTTAGTTGATTTTTTTTTTTTACATAAATAAAAAAGAGGATGTAATAATTAGCGAAGCCTTTTCAAGATTTAAAGCATATTTAAAAATTTCTGAGACTGTTCCTGTGTTCCAGGTTACATCACTTGATTGACATCGGCACCAAACTTGCACACATTTTTGTGATCACTGGTATTTATGCATTCGTGATTTCCTGAAACTTTGGTCTTTGGCTACGACCCAGAGACCAAACTTCACTTGAGTGAACAGAAAGAAGTCACATGGAGCCAAAGAATTCGTGTTGCACAAACCCCATGAATGTCAAAGAAAGCTGTCAGCGTGATCTTGGTTGCACTGCCGGCACGCCCTCTTTAGTTCTTGGAGACTGCAGGCTTTTCCACCGGGAGGACTGCTGTTTGATCTCTGGCTTGGAGCCACAGACACAACCCTTGTAAACTGATGATGACCTCCATCACCTTCAGTCATTCGCTCTGCTTCTGTTCAGGAATCAGGAAATTGTAAACATGCACATACCAGTGGTCACATAAACTTGTGCAACTCAGGTGCTGATGAAGATCAAGAGCTGTAAATTGGAATTATAACTCCTGGTTAAGTAAATGCTAGCATCTGCTAAATGCACGATACTGTTCAGTGGTCCGTTCCACAGGAACAGTTTCACGAGTTTCACATTTTGTATGCTCATTTGAAAACAGAACAAAGACATACTTTTGCTGTATTACCTCATGAGCATCGAAGGGACGCCTGAAAGACTCAGGCATTCCCAAACAAGGACAGGGAGAAGTTCCCCACTTTGTAAAACACACAAGATTGTTTAAATGATACCACCACAGAAGATGGAGAACACCTCATTATACAAGTGTCAGTTATCACATTTCATTTTCAATTTCCTTAGTTTTACTTTCAAAGATGGCTGAACTTTGGATAACTGGAATTCTTTGTAGAAATTTACGAATGTTTTATCATTTAACAAAGGAGCTTCTTTTGTTTTAACTGACTGGATTGAGCTTTTAAAATCTGTGGAGTGTTCATCACAGTCATCGATGCCCTGGGTTTTTTGCTGCTCTTAGCTGTTGTAATGATACTTTAACTTATGAAAACATTGCAGGTTGGATGTGCATTATGTGTGTGAGAAAAATACAGAAAATAAGTGATAGCTAATAAAAGAAACCCACAGTGTTTTTTTGCACCTGCTGTGGTCGAAGTAGTTGTACTGATTCTGGAGCTACAAATGCTGGAGGAAAAAAAAAAGACTTGTATCTACTCCAGTGACTCCTGATCCTTACTGTGCAATCAGCTCACTGGATAACTTTAATCAGATTTGTTGGCCTGGCACGGATGTCTCGGCCTGACAGAAAAAAAGAATGAGTGTGTGTGTTTGGCTTCTGTGAGCAGCGATATGTGAATTCTCACAGCTTACTCACATTTGGTTATGAAACTGCAGCGTTATCAAAGCCTTGTATGTAAACAAATCCTGCCGCTTTTCCTCTGGTGGACGTAGTAACGAGCAGGAAATCCTGTGTGTGTGTGTGTGTGTGTGTGCGTGTATTTGTGTGTGTGTGTGTGTTCATATAGCACTGCTGATGCTTTTTTAGCTGCCAAATGTGGAGTAAAAATCACCTGTCTATTTTCTTGCTATGAACTTCTCACTAATGCTCGTTAGGTGTTGCTCCTATGTGGGTCGTCGTGGCAACGGGCCTCAGGCCATCTCCATAGGCAAGAACTGCGACAAGTTTGGCATCGTGGTGCACGAACTGGGTCACGTCATTGGCTTCTGGCACGAGCACACACGACCTGACCGTGACGATCACGTGACCATCATCCGGGATAACATCCAACCAGGTGAGATGCGGTACCCAAGATGCACCTGGGCCTCGCATTCAGGGTTGTTTAGTTGGAGACAGATTGACAAACCTAAACATTAAGAGAAAAACCTGGCAGGCACTCCTAACTTAAAAAAAATAAAATATATATATATATATATATATATATATATATATATATATATATATGTTGCAATGTATGAATGTGTGTTTTTTATAAATCACACTCATGTCCGGCGTTGTTTGAGTGTGTATGTGGCTTTT
>JAQNCA010000024.1:4582884-4599882 GCA_029783725.1 Acanthurus tractus
CTCTCATTCAGGGTTGTTTAGTTGGAGACAGATTGACAAACTTAAACATAAAGAGAAAAACCTGGCAGGCACTCCTAACTTAAAAAAAAAATAAAAAATTATATATATATGTATATATAAATATATATATAAAGAGAGGATACATAAAGTCAAACTGTTACAATGTATGCATGTGTGTTTTTTCAAATTCACACTCATGTCCGGCCTTGTTTGAGTGTGAATGAGGCTTTTAATGACTGTGAAGTCACCTCAAGTCTCTTGGCCCACACACTCGTCTTCACTGCAGCACAGTCTGACAGGTGTTAAATCAAATGTCATAGCAGTGAAACAGACCTGACCCAGGTTTTTATTTAGAAACACACCAGAGCTACACTGCTTTATTGGATCTTAGTATTCTAAAAAAAAAGGCCATAAAAATGCAGTATCTGTTCAGACTGAATCTTTTTTATTATGCTGGTGTGTACAGTGTTTTGTCAAGATTATTTCTGTGTGCGTGAGTTTATGGTAACACTGAGTTTGTTTTTTTGTGATGAAACTAAACTGTCTAATGCTGCCGTCCTTGTGTGTTTACAAATGTGTGTGAATACTTGTGTGTAAATATGTGTGGTTTCCAGGCCAGGAGTATAACTTCCTCAAGATGGAGCCAGGGGAGGTCAACTCTCTTGGAGAGCCATATGATTTTGATAGCATCATGCACTACGCCAGGAACACCTTCTCACGGTAACCAGCGGCAAAATCTCACGACTTTTTCTAGGTTTATAAAAACAGATCAGACACACGGTCTGCCAAAACAGATGTTTCTCGGCTCAGTTTAAAGTCTGACAGTGACCTTTTAAAAATGTTTTTTTATGTTAATGTTGTTGATTAATGTTTTGGGAAGGAGCTGATAATTTGAGCTACCACCGACCAACTTTCATCACCCAGTCCAAATAAAAGCTCAGTACAAAGTCTTAAAAATTAAGAGTTGGAGATGGAGAGAGTGCATTCATTGTGTGCCTTTTCCTGGGCACATAGTGAATTACAATCTGGAGACATTTCCAACATTAACTGCATTTTTACCATGATTATTTCCAGAGGTGTGCATGAACAAAACCCTATTTTCATAAAGTGATCAAAAAGGTAAAATGTGTGCAAACAAAAGCGAGCAGGTCAAGAGAATACAAGACAAATACAAGGCCAGACAGAAGATATATATGCGTATAATCTGCATGAAGGGTTTTTTTGTATTTTCACTGTTACTGGAATACAGAAAGTCATGGCCATATTGGGTAACCAGCTGTGGTTTTGGCTTGTGACCCATTGAGACGTCAGTCACTAGGAGCTGTCATCTGTCTCTGTTCAGGTCAATTTTTTTTTGTCTGTCTGCTGTATTTAAAGCAGTTACAGTTCATATATTAATGATTTTTATGTGTCAAATAACACTGAAAACACACTGAAATTATAAAGGAGTGATGTTGGGCTGGCTCATAGTGATGAACTGGCAGCTCTGCTCAGCAGCTCATTGTTTAAATATCTGGCCCATAACTGTTTTTCTAAACCCTGGCTACTCTTATTCTCATTCGTTCTCTCAGTCGTATCAGGCAGATGTTTTCAGTGACCAAGTTCTAGAAATGTGCTGATCTCTACCTGCTAAGCACCAAACCACAGAAATGTAAAGGTTCAGACCAGCAGGTAAACAAAGTGGAGCTTTTAACAGCGCAAGAGCCAGATACTTTGCTCAGGAGATGGTGGAGACCAAAAACGTTTGGAAAAAAAAGTTTGAAATGAGTCATAATTTCTCTCTGTAACTGCAAAATGTTTAAAAAAGCAAATGTTTGCCATCAAGTTGAGTAATATGATGTCAGTGTTGCATTCACAACTTTTTTCTACTGTCCTGCATTGGCAAATAATCAGTGATTGCAGGTTTAAATCTTTTTCTCAGAGGCCTAAAGAGCTAGCATTATCCAGCAATCAGCAAAAAAAAATCCAAAGCTTTGCAGAAAAGTCCTCATAAACACCAAACCCAACACAAAGTTTTGTCTGCTTTCCTGTCATTTTGATAATCTAATGACAAACTACACTTTTACTGTGGCCCCTGGTGGGGATCCCAACTCAGAAAATATTAAGTTGGACTTGTGTTAAAGCGTTTACTTTGTGAAAAAACTGGAAATTAACCCCTCCCATCCCCCCTCTCAGCTCTAACTCAAACATTAGCAGAAAACACAAACACAAGATTTGTTGGGAGATTAGTATTTGCAAGAAGGCTGTATTTCTCTGAGAACAAAAGTTGGTTTACAATATGACGCTATTAAGCTAAATCAAAATAAGCTAAATAAATGTGTATGAAATGTTTTATTTGAATTTATCAGAGCATGTGTTCTAAGTCTTTCTTTTTCCTCCCTAAAGAGGGATGTTCCTCGACACCATCCTTCCATCCAGAGATGAAAACGGGGTCCGGCCTGCCATTGGTCAGCGGACCAGGCTCAGTAAAGGAGACATAGCACAGGCAAGGAAGCTGTATAGATGTCCAGGTACTGATATATTTACTATGAGACCACAGTGTGCATGTCTGTGTGCATGTTGTCGAAGTAAAAGATGACCTCTGTTTATCTGCCCTTATCTTTGGACTGAAGTTTCCCGCCCATCCACTCTCCAAGGCACAGAAGTGAAGTTTGAGTAATTTGTTTTTCCATGTGCTTCTCTGTCTTTTTATTTTTTCGGGTCCCACACACACACATCACACAGACACTCTTCCCATAAGTTTTTGTGCACACACCCGTGCTGCTCTGGCGTCCCTGTGGTCCCTGTTGTACAGTTCTGACGCGATCTGGGTCTGCTCTCGAGCCGAGCAGTGCAGCAATGTCACAGAGGTTTACGATTCGCAAAAATGTTGCCATCCCTTTTTTGGCTTGAACACACACTCGCAACTCTTGGAAAAGTTCACACTTTAGGTCATCGTGTGCGCATGATGTACTGTATTTGAGTCAAACTGATTAAATAATCCTTTACACCTTCTTGTTCGCTTCATGCAAGCCTCTGTTTTTACAGTGTTTTGCATTTATTCATTTCATTTTGTTCTGTTGTAAAGCCGTTTATCTGAGAGTAAGAAGGTATGAAATTTATCTTAATTACTCCTTTTAAATGACCATTTTTATGTGACTCAACTAGACCATTTTTTAATATTAGCAAGAGAACAAGACTGTGTTTGTGTGTCCCAGCTGGAAATAGATACAACTTCAACCTTATAAGGTCATATTTGAGTGATACCATATTCACTGACAGATGAACAGAGCCCTAGGGCAATTTGGGGGAAAACAGCATGCATGATGGGATAGGAGGGGCACATTTGGCTAACCTCCTTTTGAGAGGAAGCAACGGCGTTAAACTCAGAATGTAGAATAAAGAGAGCGATATTGTCACAAGAATTTCCCACGAATTTCCGTCCAGCTGTAATAGTTTTCTCTTTTTTTTGCCTTAATTGCGATAAATTTTAAAGTCTGTCGCTCTTGTTCACTTACGGAAAATGACCTTAATTCTGGGGAAATTCTGCTAAATGGTGACGAGGCTTAATGATTGTGGTCGGACCTCACATGTATACTGATACACACATACACGTACTGCAGGACTCCAACATGCAAAAGTACAACAGGCCAAAGACAACATGATTCATGAGTCTGTTAGGGAGGGCAATTTTAATTCCTTTACCGGTTTCTGATTCAGAAATAGAGTCTAACAGTTTCCATATGGACGGATCAGGTATTATAGACATAAACACTGGCAGCCTATAAGGCTGTTTTTTTGACAAAATAGGCTTGAGTTAAGTTTATTTATTTCAGTAAATTGGAAGTAAAAGATTGAAAATGATTAAAGATATGGGAGCCATGTGTTGTTGAGTAAAGTATCAGCACACAGCTGAAAGGATTACTGACCCCAACAATGTTACTCCATCTGTGTGTGTTTGTTACAGCATGCGGAGAGACGCTCCAAGACTCGACGGGCAACTTCTCGTCTCCAGGTTACCCCAATGGATACCCGTCATACACACACTGTGTCTGGAGAATATCTGTTACACCCGGAGAAAAGGTGCACACACACACACACACACACACACCCACACCCACCCACGCACACACACGCACACCCACACACACACACACACACACAGTGGCACCCTGCAGTGCAGTGAATGTGCATGCAATAACAACATGAGACTGCTGACGACAGACTGATCATTACTTAGTTTCTAACACTGCAGGTATCACCTTCCTCCTCTTTTCTGCCTCCCTGGTCTCTAAAGTACAAAAAAATGTATTAAACATGAACCTTTGCTCCTCCAGATTGTTCTGAACTTCACCACCATGGATCTCTATAAAAGCAGTCTGTGTTGGTATGACTATATCGAGGTTCGGGATGGGTACTGGAGGAAAGCTCCACTGCTTGGTAAGATCAAGGCACAATGAGTCCACACTGAGCTGAGGGAGGGATGAAGGGACACTGGTTACCGTTAAAAAATTAGCTTGACAATTGTGCCTTTTCTTATTGTCTTGTTCCTTCATTACTTTATGTTACGGATACGTAGGCCCTTAGAGTTCAAAACAATGTGAAAACATGGAAATAGGCCAAAGACAAATGAGTACAGAGATGCCTCAGGTTTTCCAAATAACAATGGAAACTGCAGGTGACATCTCAGAGTGATGGCTTTTGATGCACAGGAGATGCTTGTTGGGTTTGTTTTCTATGTTTTATAACTCATAATATGATTAAAGTCAGTTATTCATAGGAAGTGTTGATTAATGAGAAAACTGAGCTCTAGCAACAAGCACATCCCAGCTTTCTTTGGTTTATATTTCTTTTGTTTAGTTTTTCATTTTGCATTTTGGTTAAAGATGTTTTCTTTAATGTGTTTAAGGTTTTCTGGATGCATGTGTTTTCTGAAGTTGCAGTGTGTTAAGCTCTCATGGCCACGATACTAAGGCCATGTTTAGATAGACAAAAGCCTTATCTCTCTGTAGCTAAATTGTACATCACGTAAAATGTATCTGAATGGCCAGTGTTTTGACAGATGACATTACTTTGTGTTACAGCAAAGCTTGAACCGGGATCAACCTTTTTTTTTTGCCAGACAATTCTGCATATTTGTGCCAGAGGCCTCTATGGCAGCACGAACATGCACTGAAATGATTTAGGAGCAGTTTATTTTTTTAAACCGCTCTCAACAGGAAAAGATGCTGTAATTTTTAAAAGTGTTGTGTTTCCATCAGACATTTCACAATACATATTACTTTGTCAGCACTAAAATGCACAATATGAGTTTTGTTTCTTACAGGGTTTTTGTTGTTATTTGTGTGTTTTTACAGGCAGGTTTTGTGGAGACAAAGTTCCTGATGTCTTGATCTCCACTGACAGCAGGATGTGGATTGAGTTTCGCAGCAGCAGCAACTGGGTGGGAAAAGGCTTCGCTGCCATTTATGAAGGTAACACCCCATTGTTACAAACAAACTGACAGTCAAATAAATAGATATTCAGTGTGTCTCAGATGTTGTTGTTCGGTACAGTTAACGCTAATTTATCCAATCTGTCTCTCTCCTGCTGGTCTGTCTCTCTCCTGTGCAGCGATCTGTGGAGGCGAAATCACAAAGGACTCCGGACAGATTCAGTCTCCAAACTATCCCGATGACTACAGACCCTCCAAAGAGTGTGTGTGGAGGATCACTGTGTCCGAAGGATACAATGTCGGGCTCAGCTTCCAGGCCTTCGAGGTGACTCACTCCTGATATGTGTGTTTGAGCATGTTTATGTGTGTGTGTGTGTGTGTGTGTGTGTGCCTCAAACCCTCCGACCCCCTGATGTGTGCTCAAGAATGTCTAGGTCAAATTTCATGCTCATATAGCTGCTCAGGAGTTAATAATGGTGATGGTGCGTGTGTGTGTGTGTGTGTGTGCGTACACAGGGACACACAGCAGGCAACTGAGGATTAGTTTTGTAGTTTGAACGCTGTAAAAATGTCAGCGTGTTGAATGACTCAATCTGTCTCCAACCTGACTTCACGCATGTAAGGTCAAAGTTCAAAGTTCACCTTTTCACAAGAGCAAAAATCAATCTCTTTAACAACTGCTTCAGTCTCATTATTCCATTCTATTTTATTACTTCCCATTTTCTTCAGTTTTACTATATTCTATTCTAATATGTTGCATTTTTTCTGTTCTAATCTTTTTTTATTACACTTTGTTCTGTTGTACTGTGCTCCATTTCATTCTAGTCTACTATATTCTGTACCATTCATGTCTTTTTCATTTTAGTTCAGTTTATTACATTCTGTTCTCATGTGCTCATGTATTCTTTTTTGCTCTGCTCTGTTCTGTTTTTATTACATTATGTTTCATTCTTTGTATCGTATCTACTGTATTCCCATTCTTTTCTCACTCATTCTGTCCTGTTTTATTATTCTGTGTTTATGCTGAGCTCTTCTTTTTTGTTTTGTTCTGCTCTACTGTGTCCAATTCTTTTCTGTTTTCTTTCATATAATTTATCTGTACTCTTTTATTCTGTATGACTCTTTTTGTTTTTGTTTTTTGTTAAATATTATACTGTATGCCTGCTTATTCTTGGAAATTCTCCAAGAATTATATTTTCTGGGGAGAACAAATTCATTTCTGATGTTACATCACCAAATAGATGGTTTTGGTCTTGAAAACACTGATAGGAGAACTTGTGAGGTTGCAGCATTTTTGTTGCTGCAGGTCATTGATGATGTTACAGGAAAAAGAGATGTTTTCAACCTGGTTGTTATGTTTGGTAATTTTGAAAAAAAATTCTTTGAAGTAATTATGTTGTTTTACTCATGGACTTCACTGATGAAATCTGGAGGTTACTAACATCAGCGTCCATCATAGCAACATGAGCAGACAAACTGTTAGATAAAGGAGGAAATGTTGTGCTCCTACGTCACACACATGTTTAACTGGGAAAGTGATCTGATACAATGGATTAATAAATCCACAGCCGTTCTCACTGTGTACCTAAATACTTGTTTTGTAGATTGAGAGGCACGACAGCTGTGCTTATGACTACCTGGAGGTCCGAGATGGTCCTCTGGAGACAAGCCCTCTGATTGGTCGATTCTGTGGCTACGACAAACCCGAGGACGTGCGCTCCACCTCACACACACTGTGGATGAAGTTTGTCTCAGATGGGACTGTTAACAAGGCCGGCTTCGCTGCAAACTTTTTCAAAGGTGTGTGTGTGTTTATGTTTGTGTCACAGTTGATTTCTCACATGGCTTTTAACCAAACCATTCTTCGCGTGTGTACAAATGTGCCCTGATGTGTGTGTGTGTGTGTGTGTGTGTTTTTCAGAGGAGGATGAGTGTGCCAAGCCAGACAATGGTGGATGTGAACAGAGGTGTGTAAACACTCTCGGCAGCTTCAAGTGTGCGTGTGACCCAGGCTATGAACTAGCTCCTGACAAGAAGAGCTGTGAAGGTAACCGTGTGTGTGTGTGTGTGTGTGTCCGTTTGTGCGTTTGTGTGTGTGTGTGTGAGGAATGCTGAGTTCATGTTTATATGTGCATTCCTTTGTATGCCTCTGTGTGTTTCTGTAGGATATGAGTCTAAGTCATCAGAAAAAAAAAAACATCCTAACAGCCTCCATCAACAGGAAAAAACATCTCTCTGACACAAAGCCACATGCCTCACTGCTCCAAAGCCACAAATGCTATGAGGGTCCTTTAATCTCACGAAATAAATTACCTGCCCGTAATGACCCACATACTGGAACAACTGAACAAACCACATCTGACGCAGACAGGGAAAATGCTTTGCTAGTCAAATAACCTAAATGGGTTTTGCTGTACAACTTTGCAGAATGGCCGTGTTTTTTTCTGGCAGCTGCAGTGGATAAAGGCTTTTCAAACATTCCCACCTCAAAAAAAGGGGGGAAATTATGAAAGAATTTCTCAGTCACATGAGGTAGAAGAGCTAAACTGTACGAGAAATCAAGTTACTGTTGTGAGAGGAAAACCTGAGCGTGAACTTTACAGGTGTTGTGTCTGACTTGCGTCAGGTCACATTACCGACTTCCTCTTGAAATGAGCAAACATTGGTGGTGATGACTTTCCACACACGTTTCGGTTTTCCTCCCAGCTGAATGAGGTTCCTCTATGACAAATATTCCCAGTGGCTTCATCAACGCAAGCAGAGTCCACAGCCGAGTCGGACCTGTTTGTCCTCAACATTCCATCCTTAACTACATCATATCCGCACCCTAACCCGAAATCAATGTAGTGCACGACTGTGTTCATCAAAATTCTGGCACTAAAATCCCCTAATTACACAAAACCAGCCACTCAAATAAAACTTGACTTCTCTGTTTTTTTTAAGCCTTGGACACCTGCCTGTGTGAGCAGTACATGTGCTGCCCAAGCCACTTAATGCTGTGGCTTTTATGCCTACTTAAACTGTGCTACTATCAGTCTTATCAGTCTCTACGTTGAGTTTGCCTTTGATAATGGCCATTGATAAGATGAATGAGGTGATATTTCAGAGCGTGAGAGTTTGATACTAGAACAATATTTGCCTTCACCTGATATTTCTATTTATTTCATATCTGTTTTATATTCTACAGCTATAGACAACAAATTTATAATAACGCCTATGTTTAGGCAATGCTCCTGACTAAAATGAATGAGGTGTACAGCTGTGTTCAACAAAAATCTGGCAGTAAAATCTCGTAATTACACAAAACCAGCTGCTCAAATAAACATGTTGAAGGAGTCTTGTTTGTGCGTTAAGGTGTGTAAATGACTATCAGATGATTTTTACTATCTGTTTCTTCTGAGAACCATGCATCACGTGGAAAAAATAGGTGACATGCTTAATCTCTTGATGACGCGCCGCTTAAGCCACACGGCACCAGACTGCTAATTCAAAACTTGCAGTGAAGCAGTGCGATTGATACCTAAACTTAGAAAACATCTGAGTAAGCACAAACTAGA
This sequence comes from Acanthurus tractus, assembly GCA_029783725.1. Classification (NCBI taxonomy): domain Eukaryota; kingdom Metazoa; phylum Chordata; class Actinopteri; order Acanthuriformes; family Acanthuridae; genus Acanthurus; species Acanthurus tractus. The sequence goes on from JAQNCA010000024.1 coordinate 4,591,855, forward strand.
TTTGCACCAGTGTGTAATGCGGAGAGGCTGAGTCAGGGAACCCCTCCTCCCACCACAACGTGAAATAAGCTCAAAATTCCTACTTTTTCTACACAGCTTTGTCTATTTCTGTGTTGTTTGTTTCTGAGTTTGACCTTGTTTGTGCGTTTCCAGCGGCGTGTGGCGGTCTTCTCTCTAAGCTGAACGGGACCATCAGCACTCCTGGTTGGCCCAAAGAGTATCCGCCCAACAAGAACTGTGTGTGGCAGGTGGTTGCTCCCACTCAGTACCGGATCTCCATGCAGTTTGAGGCCTTCGAGCTGGAGGGAAATGAGGTGTGTGTGTGTGTTTTAATAATAAGAGAAAAGTGATAGTGGCCAGAGTAGCCCCCTTCTGGATGTGTGTTACAAGAGTCTTGTTTGTGTTGTTTAGGTGTGTAAATATGACTACGTGGAGGTGCGGAGCGGCCTCTCCTCTGACTCTAAGCTGCATGGTAAATACTGCGGTACCGAGGTCCCTGAAGTCATCACATCCCAGTACAACAATATGAGGATTGAGTTCAAGTCTGACAATACTGTCTCCAAGAAAGGCTTCAAGGCTCACTTCTTCTCAGGTAGGACGTCTTTACATCCTTGTTTTTGTGTGTACGTACGTGTCAGTGGTGGGCAAAGCAATACATTTTGATTGGACTAAACTGAAGTTAATTATGCTGCAGGAACTATTTGAGAGGCTTCTAACATGGATATTTGGATAGTTTAGTTTCCCTAATAGCCCTTTAACAACATTCATCCACAGAATATCTTTACTGGGCTGCAAAAACAGTCATTTTTTTCCCCTGCAGACTCTTTCCTCCCTCATTACATCACTGATATTAGGTCTTTCAGCATTACATCATTGAACTTTCAAGTTCATGATAAGCATAGATAAGATAAGATAAGATAAGATAAGACAAAGATCAATAAATCTGAGGAGGTTTAACATTAAATACATATTGTCCATTTAATTCTTTTAATTGAATGTATGGCAAAAATATCACCAAATTATCACATTATGCTTAACAATATTTTACATACATGCCAACTTTTTTGGAAATGGAGTTGTATGTTTTATTATTAATTAATTTTACCTATAGTATTAATTCTAAGTGACTTCTATGCGATTGAAAGTGTTTAGTTTAGAGAACTAAAACACTGAAAAGTAGGGAGAGCAAATCAAAAACAGTCAATGCCTGCTGCTGGTTTTGTGTCTTCTGCCCACCTGCAACTTTTTGTCGATTCAATGTGTCAGTGTATTTGTACCTCTGCTTGTGTGGTTATTAGGTGTGTGTGGAAACGTCAATATGTGCGTGCATACCCCTGTGTTTCCCTGCCTGTGTTCTTCTGTTGTGTTCGTCTATCATGCTGTGTCTCCTGAGCCTCCATTGGCTCTCAGGCCTCCTGCAGCTACCTGCGCTCTGCCCTCTCTCCCTTCAGACAGGCTGGCTCTGTGTCGAGAGCGTATGATTGTGTTTGAGTCGTGCCAGGACGTAAAGCTCGGCCGCTCTCCCACTCGTGGCCATGTCAACAACAAGCTGGCAATCTCGTCAAAGGTCAGAGGTAACATGGCCTTACAGTCGGCAACTCTAATTGGCTCCTGCCGTGGGATGAGGGAATGGATGAGTCCTGTTTTAATGACATGGATCATGGTTAAATCCATTCTCCTCCAGGGGGGAAACATGTGCTTTGTCCCAGTTCCATGACCCATAGGAATACTGCTGAGTATTGACAATGGTTGGGTGAAAATATAATCAACATGTGCAGACCGTCAACAAAAGACTTATATGGTCATAGAAGTTTTTGTAGTCTAAATTAATGACTCCATGCAAGTTGCAATAGAAAACATACATCTATGAACATATAACTATTCTCCTCCGATGGGCTCCTATGCACAGAACACAGTCACTGGTTTGAATATCAAGTTGATTATTTGATAGGATTAATATAACTTTATTTACATTTTCTTACTCTTGTAAAGCAGTTTTCCTGTTATTTGTCACAAGAGATTCAATAGAATTATAGTAAATAGGAGGAGAGAGAGCCTGGGAGCATAAGTGTTCAACATCATACACAAAGAACAATTAGTCCTAATACATTTTTCTGAGAGGCAACTAGCATTAAGGGTCATTGTTTTCTTATAGTCTACTAAAGCAAAGAGAGGACGGAAAGAAACAGACACAAAAGTTACAGCTATCCAGTACTTATTTGAATTTTGTTTAACTTTTTAATATAATTCAATTAAACTAAATTGAATTAGTGTTCAGTATGGAATTGGGACACAGTTATGATTCCCCATCAAAAACACAACAAATATCCCCCTCCTCGCTTTTACAGGGATAAATTTGTTGGATGTTAACTTAAAATAACAACAGTCTAAGGAGGTTGTCCTGATAAAAAGATCAAAATTTCTCTTTATTTACTCTTAAATTTAAAGTAACTAAAAGGGAAAATGATCAAAAAGGCAACTTCAATGTAACAATTTGCTCTTTTCCTTCTTCTTCAGAGGAAATAAAGCTGTCACCTGGTTAAACTCTGCCAAATCAGTTACCTGGAGAGCACCTAGTTAAACTCCTCAGTAGAGCTGCGTTTCACAGAAGATTACTCAGATATAGATAATGTGTGTGTGAGTGTGTGTGTGAGTGTGTGAGTCTTTGCTATTGTCAGAGGCTTCCAGGGATAGCTTATGGTTGGCAATGATCCAGCAGCTTTAGGGAGGTCCCTTCGGCCTCCCACACACTACTAATCCATGTGAGTGTGCGTGTGTGTGTGTGCGTGTGTGTTTTTGTGTGTGTGTCTTTGACATTGTGTGCTTGACCTGAAGAAAGCTACAATGAACACTGTGTAGCATCAACTGCAAAGCTTCTTAGCCTGTGATAGGGTGAGACTGAGCCCACAATAGCACTGTAATACCACATCAGACACAGACAAACACACACACACACACACACACACACACACACACAAACACATACACAACAAGAGAGAGAGAGAAAGAGAGAGAGAGAGAGAGAGAGAGAGAGAGATGAGGATTTAGTGGTTTCATTAAAAACAGATCTAGTTTGATTCACAAGCTCTTAAGTTGAGGTGAGACTCAGCGTCTGTGTCTAATCTCACATCTCTTTATAGGAATCTGTCTCTCACTCACAGTCACAAACACACTCTTCTCTGTCTCCCACACTCTCCCTGTGCACGCTCTGTCTCCCTGTGCGGTCATCTGTATATCCCCACCTCTTTGTTTCTTTCTCGGACATCACCACTGTTGTCAACGTAGCAGCCTTCCCTGCTCCTCCTCACACCTCCACCCTGCGAGCTGCTCCGCTCTCCCAGTGTTCAGCTGCTCAAAAAAGGCCTTTGTCATCAACCAGCCATACGGGGGAGAAGCCATGTGGTTAGAAGAAGCCACAAATTAAAGGAAGAGAGAGGGAAAATAAGCGAGAAAACAACTCAGATGTGCTGGTCTTTTCTGTCTACAGATATTTGAACCTTTTAACCTCCTAACAAGCAGCAGCCTGCCAGTGGGTCAGTCATTATAAACTCATGCTGTGCAGCCAAACGTTCCTCAAGTTTATAGAGAACTTTGATTCAAGTTCTTGTGGTTTCCAAACTTCTGAAGAAGCAAATATTTTAGCCTAAAATTTAGGGAAATGTTTAGGTTGTAAAACATAAGACATAACATCTGGAAGTCTTGGTCTGGAATATTTCATTCACGGTAAACATCTAGTAACTTCAATTAAAGGACCAGTTAAAGACAAACAGAATATAAGATTTTTTTCTGAAATAGACTCTTGATGAGAGTCAGCAGAAACTACTGACACCACTGAAATCTCTCCAGTAAACAGAGGCAGCAGCCACTTAGTTTAGGTTAGTAAAGACCAGAAGCAAGGGAAACAGCTACCTGGTTCTATTTAAATGTTACCAAATTTAATAATGAGCACATCCAAAGTTATTTCTTTTGTTTGTTCAATTTATTCAATAAAAAAGCAAGTAGATATTTTATGTGCTGTTTTTTTGGCCATACACAGTGACCTACTGCTGCGCTGACATCCCCACAGGCTGCATAGTTTAGACGTGCTGGCAGAGGGATTTTGTTGCCTTTAAAGAGCTCAGCTTATGCTAAGATAAGCTAAGCTAACCAGCTTCTGGCTTGAACTTCATATTTAGTGCACAGACATGAGACAGGTATCAACTTCTCATCTAACTCCCAGCAAGATGATAAATTTGGTGTATTTCTATGAAAATCAAACTTTTATTGTGTCTACAAAATAAGTTTCAGCACATCTAAACTGACAAAACAAATTACATGTTAAATTTTATATTTAATTTAAATTTACATTAACATTTAAAAATGTCTGTACACATAAAGTAACACAAGTGTACACATTTAACAAATTTTATCTCCAGTTTACTTCATGACTAGTTATATTATTGAGGTATTTATTTGATGCACGAGGGGAATGTATAAGCAAAAATTTAAAAAGTGCATGATGACACTATTTTGACATGAGAATAAGCAAAATTTTCAAGAAAAGTTCAGACTATTTTAATATGCACGTTTATGAAACAAAAACCTCATAAAATGATTTAGTGGCAGGTGTGGGGGGGGGGGTCTAAATTAAGTGTTTGCATGACAACCTAATGGCCCATATATCCTACTGAGCAACGAGTAGACAATGAAAACCGCAAGATCACAGAGAAAAAATACAGCTGAGTGGGTTTCCAGTATGCTTTCAAAGGCTCAAGAAGTCCAAGTGTGATGAATGAAGCTCTGTTCATGTTTTACAGTTTTTCTTTAGTTGGCTGGTTAAACACATCACACAAATATAGTTGTGGTGGTCTGATCCAAGGACTGCACAGCTGATCAGAAAACAACTGAAAACAGGCCAGAGGTTGACCGCAGAACAACCACAACTATGAACCCAAAGAGCAGCTCAAAGACAGTTTTACAAGCCAACAGAGCCGCACACGGACTAACACACACTAATTGATTCCTTGTAGTTGTTGTTGTTGCCTGAATGCTAACTTTAGTCACTGGTTTCTTTTATTATATTTTCCTTCTCTCTAACATTTCTTTTGGAAATCTTCATATGTTTTTATTTTAGACAGTTTGGCTGCAGACAATGTTTAGCTGTGATGGCCTTAGGTCTAAGCCCCGCCCCCCATAGTTAGTGTTGCTGTCCTGTCAAGCTTTCCATTGTAGCATTGCACACATTGGTCTCAGTCACTCTTGGGGAAAAAATAATAAGTTTTAAAACTGTGTGTTAGGTTATTAAAAGATAACTTCGAATTATTAGCCAGTCAGTGTCCATTTTGCCAGTTAAAATCACAAACAGTTAACTAATTAACTTCAGCATCAACTAAATGTGACTTGCTTTATAACTTAGTCTCTGGCAATGATACTTTTTTGTTCCTTGTAAAAGTAACTTTTAGAGAATAGGCTTTTTGTATTTAGATTACTCAGGTTCAAACATGTCTCACCATCTAATGAACCAATAAAGTGCATGACAGGGCACTGTGATATACAGTAAAAACAGCTAGTTAGCTAGTTGGTAAGCTTGCCAGACATGCTAATGTTTGCAGCATGGAGCAGTAAACACTATTTTATCAATTTAATACACTTGAGCTCTTTTTCTTTTGGTTTATGAAATGCTAAATTCCAAAGCTTGACAGGAGTGTTGTGCAACAGTTGCTAAAATTTAACTGGACAAGTGCTGGTTGGGGGAGGGGATTAGCACACTGACAGTTGACCTCGTCTCTTGGCCTCAACTCTCAGCCCCTGTAATAAAAACTGTACCTTGACAAGCATATAATGACAAGTATCTTGCAGTCTCCACGTGGGTGAACATGTTTTCCCAGAATGATTGCTAGTCTGTGTTTGTCTTTATATGAGATTTGTCCCCTTCTCTTTTTTGTACTGTACGTTTGACCTCACCTTCCTGCTTTCCTTACTTATATCACTGTTTGTTTCTCCTGTTAGCTCACTCCTTCTCTTATCATCTCTTTTTCTTTTTCAGATCTCTCTTCCCCTTCCTTTAAGGTCTCACCCATCCACTCCTTTTTCCCTGCTTGACCCCTGGCTTCCCTCCACCTCGTCTTTTTTTTTTTTATTTTAATGTCTCCACATGAGTGATGTGTTGCATGTGTATCTCTCACAGACAAAGATGAGTGCAGCAAGGACAACGGCGGCTGCCAGCACGAGTGCATCAACACAGTGGGCTCTTACGTTTGTCAGTGTCGACATGGCTTTGTACTGCATGAGAACAAACATGACTGTAAGGAAGGTGGGTTTCACGTACATTCACATCAGCACACACATTGGCATAAAAGCATTGGACTTCACATGCACGTACCTTCACACTCACACAAGCATGTGCTCATTCACAAGAACAGCCATCGTCCATCATACAGCCCCTACTCTGTTTATCCACATCACAGTCCACCCGATCACAGACTGGCCCTTTCCATTTGAGAGAGAGGTTTTTTTTGTTACATACTTAATAAATTTCCACACTTGATGCCTGCAAGCAGAGTTACAAAAATAAAGACTGGAGACATGACTTTGACTCGAGGGCTGACAGACTCGACTGACTTGGCACTTGAAAACATTAAATGCTGAAGATTTAAACTTGAAAAATCTTCAAATGACAAAAAAAAAAAAAAAAAAAAAAAAAAATACAAAAGTGTCGGGCAGGCTCGACAACATGGTTTTTATACTTTTTTTAAATTTCTTTTTATTCGTGTGTATTAAATGACATACAGTCAGGGACAAACACAACTCTGTAGAGAAATGTTGGAATGATTTGTAATTTCAGCATTTGGACTTCTGAGAGACTGTTGTTCTTGCAATGCTTTTTATTAGTTATGACTTGCCCTAAATAACTTGAGAATTGATTTGGATTTGTTTTAAATTACTTCACACTTACTTCATTGAACCTGAGACACAACTAAAATTTAAAAAGCATCAGAAAACACTTACTGGCAAGCATGAAGCTTGTTTGTGTAGTAGCAGAACAAGTATACCTACAAGTAGGAGCTTTTTAAGTGCGGGTGCAGAGTTTAAGAGTAAGCATAACAAAATTTTAACATTAAATTAATAAATCCTGGGCTCTCGAATTGAAAGACCGATCTCCTGATCATAGACATAAAAGAAATACCATAACTAACAAAAAAAGATGTTAGCTACATTTACCGTTGTAATAGGACCGCCAGTCGTCGTTTCTGGAGAACAACAGACTCTTTATTTGAGTCCAAATAATGTTTGAGCTTCAGGAAACATATACGACTGAACTCCTTCAATGTGTCCTCACTGCTAATGTTGGCCGTCTCCTCTTCCACCGAACTAACACAAGCAGCCATGCATGAGGCCGGTGATTGATCCTAAAAACACACGATAGCTCTGAGACAGATTTACATTGCTTCATGCAGTGCAAAGCACTATATAAATGCATTCGATTTACAGTCCATTTAAGTGTCAGCTGCCAACCACACTGTACGTTCTGATATGCTGCTCCAACTTCTCATGTGTTAAATTGAATCTCGCTGATATGAAACATTAATTTCTGAGGATGCAGTCAAAGCTCGAAAGGAACAAATCATATGAGTGGTTCAAAACATGGATTTATATTGAATGACTTGAGACATAATCCAAAAGACTTGGACTTAGCTCAAATAACTTCCTGGACCCAGACTTGTCAAGAGGATGCAAAGATGTTGCACCAGGCTTAATGTGATACAATGAAAACAACATTAAGTTGTTTAGTTCTTAATCATCATGCTATCGAATCATAATAGAGTATTTTGTTGTGTTACCGGTCTGTGGTCCAGGGGTTGTGACTGTCTTGAGACTAATGGTGAAAGACTTGAGACTCAACTTGAACTTGTCTCAAACGACCTAAAAACAGCTCTGCCTGCAAGCCACTAAGTGTGTGTGTGTGTTTGTGTGTTTGTGTGTTTGTGTGTGAAAGAGGGGAAAAAACATTGTTTGTTGAAAGCTATTAGCACATTCCCATGTACACAC
>JAQNCA010000024.1:4613743-4626188 GCA_029783725.1 Acanthurus tractus
TGAATTGTCCATTTCCCCAGATAGGAGTAAATTGGGATAAAACTATTGGTTCACCAGTGTATTGGTAATTTTGAAGCCAATCTTCGTTCAATATTCACCCATGTGGGTGGTGTGGATGATGAGAAATAAGACATTGCAGAACTTAATTGGATTGCCCAATAATACCATAAAAGGTTCAGGACCTGGAGTCCTCCTCTTTCATAAGGTAAACATAATAGCCTAAGCCGAAACCTAGATTTCCTGTTGTTTCAAATAAATTGGCTAAACATAGTATTCATTTTCTTAAAGAAAACACTTGGTTATGGGAAAGGGAGTGCCTGAAAAACAAATATAAATTTAGGCAGAATAGACATTTTAATTAAATTTATGTGTCCAATCATTGAAATTGGCAAATTAGACCATCGATCCAACTTCTCTGTTACCGTGTCCACCAGAGGGTCATAGTTTATAACAACAGTGTCCCTAAGTTTGGGGGCTATCCATACAGGTACTTAAATCCATCTTGTGTGACAGGGAATGGTGTATTTATAGTGAGGTTGTGCCTTTCCTCTTGGTTTAGGAGTAATAATATCGATTTAGATTTGTTCACTTTGTACCCAGAAAATTTACCAAATTTTTCAATTAAAGTAATCGAGTTTGGAATGCTATTATTCAAATGTGTTAGAAAAAAAATTATATCGTCCGCGTATAATGATTTACGATGTTCAGTGTCCCAAATTCTAATGCCAGATATATCCTTATGTGTTCTTACTGCAAGCGCGAGGGGTTCTATGGCTAAAGTAAACAACAGTGGAGACAATGGGCAACCCTGCCTGGTTGAACGTTGCAAATTAAAAGGCTTAGAAATTATGCTATTGGTCAATACTTCTGCTGTTGGATTGGTATATAATAATTTAACCCAGTTGAGAAAAGTTTCACCCAGTCCATATCTGGGAAGCAGATCAAAAAGATATCCCCACTCTATTCTATCGAATGCTTGGCTGGCATCAATGAGCAACATTGCAGTATCCTTTGCATTGCTTTTCTCAAACAATTTATTTAAAACCTTTCTAATGTTGTGAAACCCCTGTAGTTTCAGTACAAAACCATTTTGATCATTGCTGATCAGCTGGGGAAGATGGTTTTCTAACCTTTTATGAAGAGCTTTGCATAATATTTTAGTATCGCAACCCATTAAACTAATGGCCTAAAGCAGGGGTGGGCAAACTTTTTGGCTCAGGGGTCACATAGACTTTTAAAAATTGACAGACAGGCCAGGCCAGCACCCGATCCATACATATCAAACATAAACAGAAAAAAAGCATTACATTCACTTTTAGTGGGAACAGTGTTGTTGATCACCCTTTTTTGCTAGTGCATCGACGTCTGGTGTTAGTTTTGTTGTGGCAAGTCTCAGAACAAATCTGAGGTGTTCATCACTCAACTGTGTTGGCGTAGCGCTGCCTTGTAAGCCAGCCGTATTCAGGCGAGATCACGCGATAATCCTGAACGTACGCGAGACCACGAGATCCTGCAATAAAACCTGAATAAAACCGTGACCGCAACGCAGCCGTTCCGTGGCGCTTGGAAATAAGACGAATGCGCCACCCAGTGGGATGCCAGGCATTACAGGACAAGGTCAAATGAATACAGTCATATTTTTGATATGAATTGATTTGGGCAATTCTCTCAATCATCGACGGGCCGGATTAAAAAGACCAACGGGCCGGATGTGGCCCGCGGGCCGTAGTTTGCCCACCTAAAGTTTAGGTGGAAACAGCTGTTGACAAAACAATCTCACCAAAACAAATCTACACTTTATAGGAGGACATACGGCTGTAATGTGTCTAAAATGTTCAAACTGACTATAGCAAAATTTTGTGTTACAAAATATCTATGCATTGTTGTAGTATGATATTTACTGATATTAGCATGCTAACAAGCTAGCTCTGGCCAATTACCTTGTTAATTCGCTTTAAAAAGCACCTCATTCAACCTTGACCGAAAAAAGAGAAAACAAAACAAATAAAAACTACCTTTGATTGTTTTTCTACTGTTCCAACAATCGCAAACTCCCTCGCCCTCGATCACTGAGTGAGATGTAAAAATCCCCATCCATCCTCTTGCTCCTCCTCTCCCACTGTATGACTCTGCTGTCCCCTAGTTTTCCAGCAGAGTCCTCTGAGCATCAGTTTTTCTGGAAATATGATGTCCGTTTTCATTCATACACATTGCACTTTAGGATTTACTCCATCTATGGTAGAAGATCATGTGACATTTTTAAAAAGCTCCAGAACAAACACAAATAAATCTTGCAGCGAGACTGTTTTGTCAACCAATATTTTCAAGATCAAGAATGAATTTTCAACAAAGGACCTTAAATGGCTTGAAAAATGGAAATTTGAACATCTATAATTCCCTGACAAAACTCGGAAAACTCCATCTCCTAAAGAGGATCATGTAATTTGTTTAAAAGCTCAACATATAAGACTAAATAAACCTCATGTTTTTGGTCACATAGCATCTTTAATACCACCATTATAATAATTAGGATATCAAAAGTATCGAGTATACATACATCATTTGCATTGCGGTAAACAAATCTGAGCTGATTTATGTTTTTATATCTTTCATTCGTTGTTCTCAGGATCAACTTTTATAGTCTTGACATTGTGCTGATACATTGAATCGTCCCGAAGAACTTGACGCTATTTCAGGAAGGAGAACATTTAATTGGACATGTATTGTTAAGTAATATAAAAAGTTTTCGATATTTCCAAATGTAACTTGAATCCTATAGTCTACTACTTTCCAATACCAATAGTCAAGAATCTTGATATAAGCCAAACTAGAGTCCATGTCACCAAAATCAAAGTACTTCAGGTAGGTTTCTTCACCTACAGTGGTCTTGATATTTTGTAGTTTTTCTTCTCTTTTTTGCAGTAAAGTTCTTGAAGCTGTGGGAACAGTCTCTTGAAGCCATGCCTGTTTTGTAACAGTCCCAGTAAATGGATTCTCAGGAGTCTGAAGATATGTGTGTGTTTGTTTCTGTGTGTGTGTGTGTGTGTAACTGTAAGTGTGTATGTTTATGGGTTATTGGTTGAGGAAAGCGAGGGTCAAAATGGTGAACCACCTCACTCCCTCTCTCCTCCACCACCTTCACTGTCTCAGTCTGTGCTGCCTGTCAGACGCTGGTGATGGAGGCCAGGCAGTTCGATGACTTCTGGAGTTTCTCAGGCTGCGTGGTGGGGGGTTCTGGGATGGCGCGAAAGCTGAATGGCAGTCCGATACTACTGGTGCCGATGTGGCCGGGGCTCAGCGCTGGATTCTGCCGTCTATTGCTTTCAACTATACTCGATGTGTTGGATGCAAGGCTTTCACGCGTCCTGCAAGACACAACACCAAGTCAAGTGTATGCTTTCAAATGAAAATACCTGATAAAAGATTTCAGAGAAGTATTTATGAAAAACAACTGGAGTATTAAGTCAGTGAGTCAAAAAAACAAATAGCCACTTTTGGTTTCACACTGGACTCAAACCTCTTTGAATAAAAAGCCAGTGTGTGATCCATTCATCCACCATGACCTGCTCTTTTTGTAGACTGCTGCACTCATACTACCTCACCTGATGATGGGTGTAATTATCCAAACAGATGCCATGTGGCAAATCACCCCAAGTTCAAACAGATACCCTAGTCATTCTTGACATGTGATATATAATAAAATATGTAATATAACACAATAATATAACATGTACTACAGTGGCATCCTTTCAGCTTTATTGCTTCAAACCCGCTTGTTTAAAAGGTGTATTATGTCTCCTTCAGGTCTGGAGAGAGCTTTAGAAAATCAGAAATAATGGTCAGAAGCAGGGATGTGGGACCAAAAAGTCCAAAATCTTTGTAGAGGTACAAAATTTAATTGTTGGACTCAACTCTCTGGTGTTAGATAAATGGTGTTTAAATGGTTCACATGTGATTTAGCTGAATACTGAACTGTCCCACTGTGTTTGAAACTATGTTTCACTTAAAAGGTAGAATTAGCTTAATACTGGTTGTAGTCAGATAAGGAGATATTTTGAGTTCTTCATGTGAAATTTAAACAGTTTATCTCATGTTAAAGCTTGTTATCCAGCTAAATGCATTGTTAAAAAATGGTGTATTGTTACAACTCTTACAATCTATTTCATCTACAGTGGAAATACAGTCAATTATAATCTATTTCTATCACAGTCACTTTCAAAGTTTAGTAAGCCAATTGTTGCCTTCAGGATGGATGATATACAACAACGCTGTAGTGTCACACAGTGAGTGACCCAGGCTGTGAATTTCCAAGTTGCTTAAAATACCATTTAGTATTCATACTTGTACACCAACCAACAGAATCCATATACGTTATTACTTATTTGGAATAGTATAATGGTATCGTTTGTTTAACATAACAAGTAATTGTGTGCTTTCACATGATCAGCTAACCTCACGGGCAAGTCCAGGGTCCAAGATTAAGGAGTGAAGTGTGACCACAAAACCACTAGATGGGAGCTGATGGGTCCAACATTCAAAACATAAAAGTAGCTCTTGTATGGTCTGTTATTTATTGGTGTTGCAGTAAATAATCAAGAATAAACTAAATATAAAAAATAAATGTATTACTGAATTTAGACATTTAGCCTTTTACAGTCAGATGTTTTTGCATGTCCGTTGTATTGGACTTAACTATGTTGTACAGGTGTCCCTAATAAAGTGGCAACTACATGCAGATACAAAGTCAGGACCTGAATTTTAAGCTTGATCTGCCATTGTTTACATTTCTGAGAATGCAACATTTTCTAAAATGATCAAAAGTTACATGCTGCATGTCGTTTTTCCATTTCACCACCTCTCCTTTAGTGTCTTCATGTAGTTTTAAGTGACTTTTAGTTCATTTGATGATATTTATTAAATACAGCATATGTCATCATCTGGTTTTAGAGCACTCCAGATCTTTGGGGATGTTTTATCTCCCAGTGTATTGTACTTGAGTTAGCCCCCTTCAGTTTACCAATAATACTAATATAAGACCTTTTTTCAGTGGTGTTAGATGATGACAAACATTCACAGTTCATTAGCACGTACCTGGGGGAGTTAAATCCACTGTCCACTGTGACGCTGCTGCTGTCCATGCTGTCCAAACGGGCAGAGTGGGCCGACTTCTGACTGCTGCTGTTCTCCGTCTCCTTGGGGCTGAGTAAGGTCAGATTGGTCTCCAGTTTCCGCTGCAGATCATGGTCCTTCTCCCGCTCCAGTAGCCACTGCATGGTTCCCTCCCCGCCACCACCACTGCCTCCACCGTTACCACCCCCTTCCCCGTGGTCTTTGTTGTCCTCTGCCTTTGCCAACTCTTTGTGCGAGTCCTCCTCTGCCTCTTCCTCTTCCTCATCATCTGATACATTATAATAGTCAAAGGAGGCAGAGGGGACTGTTGGCTCTAAGCAGCCCTGTAAACCTGCAGGTGACGCTGAGGAAGTGGCTGAATTGGAAGGCTGCTGGGGCTCAGGATTGTCTAGGGCCTCTGTTGATTTGGCATGTGAGGCTTTCCGCAATGTGCCGGACTTGGTGTAGCTGCTGTCCACATAGCCAGTGGACAAGGCATTGTGTGGAGGTTTGAACAAAGTGTCCTTGCTGAAGATCTCTTTCCTTTTGATTACCATACTGCCTCCTCCCCCTCCAGGGTCTACATTGTGTTGGTGTTGTGTCAAACGGGCATTTTGTACTGGCTCCGGCGTCTGGCTTGGCGTCAGTCGCACTGAGCCATTCTGTCCCTTTGCTGCCGACAAGTCCTCTTTGTACTCCATCGTGTGAGGAGAGGTGAGGTGAGGCGTTTGGCGGTCAGCCGGAGAGCCCTTTCGGAGTCCCCCTGATGAGGTTAATGTGTCATATTCTGATTTTGCCTGAGGCGAAGGGGCAGTTAGGATTGTTTCATTTGACGTATTGCACTGGAAGTACTCATCTGTTGAGGGCTTCGGAGAAAGTCCCATTAGCTCATTGTACGTAGGCAAGCTGTCTCTGCTTTTGTTCCTCTCCATTGTATTCCGGATCCTTGACTCGTCCAAACTCCCTTTCCCCAAATCAGGCACATTAAAATCAGAGTGGAACTTAGCAGCAGAGAACATGATCCTTGAGTAGTGGGAGGACTTCTGTGTGGCACGAAGGGTGCCGTCATCAGTGTAGTAATGACTACGCTCCTCCAGACTGGGTTCAAAGTCTTCTGGCGCCCCCAGTGACGGACCCTTGAGGGAGTTGTCCATGGATCGAGAGCGCTCTTTAGCTTGGTCTGACCTCTCGTGACGCGACTTCCTATCCTGATTGTGACTGTGACTTCTTTGCACTCTGGACTGGCACGTCCCACGCGATGGCTCGGGAAAGGGCATCTCTGTCCGTCTCTTGGCTAGCTCTCCAGACACGTCCCACTCAGGGGTAACTGGGCAGTATGATTCAGTAATGTTGGGATTGCTATGGACCAGGTAAGTTGCGCCTCCACTTCGCCTTCGTTCCAAGGTGTACATGGCCTCCCGAGGTGAGCGAACTAACGAGTGGCTAAAGAAGCGGTAATCCCTTTCCATGAACAAAAGGTCCCAGTTTGAGCCCTCGGATGGGTCTCCCCTGGAGGTTCGGGGCTTGCTGTGTGAACGGGACTTACCATGTGGGGCTCTCCTGTGACCCCTGCCCCTCCTGCTGCGTGCACTGTGCTGGGCAGAAGACCCGGCCTTGTTCTTTTGCGTACGCTCTTCTTCAAGCCTCTTCATCACAGCCGTGTGCCTTGCCACATTCTCCACTGTTAGGTCGGGGTTGATTCGGCGGATTATCTCCATCTCCACCTCACGGGGAATGGGCGTGGTGGGCACATCCTCGTCACGAAGAGGCCACTCCTCCGGGGGAAACTGGGCTGAGAAGGTGGCCAGCTGCCTCATTTTATCTTTCTTGAAACTCAGCCTGAAGAGTCTGAGGCCGAACCTTTTGGATTGCTTCTCACCACTTCCGCCGCCACCACTTCCTTCTTTCTTTTTGGTCAGAGTGTCAGTTTTATAAGGGAAAGAAGTGATGCTTTTGCTCTTGTCAGCAGGTTCTTGAGGCGACGGTTGCTGGACAGGAGGGGAAGTGGGAGGTGGAGGATAGGGGTATGACGGTGGTTCTCCTCGGTGCTCCTTGGCTGACGGGTTAGGTGGAGGTTCCCCGCTGTTGTGATCCTTGGACGGCTTATTTTGATAGGAATCTCCTTTGTGCTCCTTTGGTGACTTACTTTGGAGCGCAGAGGTGTGAAGTCTGGACTGGTCTTCGCGATAGGAGTTGCATGAGTCATTGTGATTCTTGCGAGGAGGCCTCTCTCTCAGGCAGCCAGGTGTGGATGGTGTGACGTTGCCAGACTGCGGCGAAGTGCATTGCTGTGGTTGCTGCTGCTGCTGTTGTTGCTGCTGCTGCTGTTGCTGTGACTGTTGCGGTTGGCGCTCTGGCAGCCGATCATCCAGGTGATACCACTTGTTGTTTGTTCGGATGAGGGAGGGAGTGATAAAGTAGGTCTGGGGGGTGACAATGAAGTAGCCCTCTGGAGTTGGGTAGATCTTCCTCTCTCGCACCAGCATATTCAGGGTATGTCGCAAAACCTCTGAGCTAGGAGTAGGCACGCCTGCAGAATACACAGATCGGACAAAGTTGAAGCACAGTTTTACAAATTTCAGTCAAAAAAAGTTTAAAAAATAGTGAAAAAAAGATCTCTTTAGTGGTAAAGAAAAGGTAAAATAATCAAAATGAACACATTATAGGCCAAGGTTTCTTTTTTTTGAATGTGAGACCTGTTATAAAAAAATTACAGTGTAGTAAAAAAGCACTTGTTTAATTTGGTAAAAATTCCAACTAATAATGACTTCCTTAGATATATTCACAGTGGAGTGCCAACTTAGCTGGAGTAGTGTTCATACTTCTTTTTACACCATCAAATCAAAAAAACAAAGAACACATTGTATTACATGTTCACATAGTGTGTATATTGCGTATTTTGTTTATATCTTCTTTTCTAAAGTTTCCCAAAAGTCATAAAATGCTTTTTTTCAAGTGTTTCACAAATGCACTTTAACAAGAGTTATTGTGCAATTAAAATTCAGCTTGACATATTTAGTATCTTTGGAAACTTTATTATCCCTTTAGGAATATAACCCAACTTGTGTTGGTTTGCATATTGCAGCCAACATGAACTTGTATAGACAAAAAAAATGGAATCAAAACATTTATTTATTTGAATGTTGCAATTTATTTTTAGCATTTTTAAAATGACAAAAAAAGATTTTGATTTTAGAAATCCTTTAGAAATTTTTAAAATGATGCAGATCTCCTTGCAGTTCTTAAACAAGTTGTCACATCAGAGAGCATCAGAAGGGCTTTTTAATTTTTTTTTCTTGAAAAAATTTTTTTTTAGAAAAAAAACAAAAAAGAAGCCATGTCTGGGTTGAAACAAATCCACAAGCAATTAAAGGAATGTCTGTGTATGACTGCTATGTCTGCTACAATTATTTAAGATTTATCTGTATGTAAAAAAAGGCCAAATGGTACCTAATAAACTAAACACTCCCCTTTGCCATTCAGATTACACATTAAGGTTATTTAATCTTGATGCTAAGCATCAATCAGTTGAAGAGCTTACGTTATATGAAATACCAAATCAAAATTAGAAGCAGTCCATTTTTAACAACACCATTCATAACCTTTGTCTTGCAAAGCCTAGTGTTGCCTGACATTACATCACCCAGTGTTAGTTTTTTACACAGACATGATGCAACCTCGAGCAGGGCGATACGGACAAAATCAAGTATCACAATATTTTCACCCGATACCTCGATATCGATATTGCAACAATTTTAGATGAAAGGCTGTTTATGCTTTCACAAAAAAATCCCCAGATTTAAATATTTAATAAATCATCCTCAGCAATGTGAATTTAATGAATAAGTTCAGAAAAGGACCCGACTTTACTTTAATGCAGCTTTTAAAAGCATGAAAATACCACAAGCCGTATAATAATATAACAAAATTTGATATCTAAGGTAAAATCTAATCTGTCATCATCACATCAATATAATTTCAATATGGTGCAACCAATCACAGCAGCTCATTTTCACTCTGGCAATGTATGGAAGTAACTACAAATTTGAAAGATGTCCATCCAACTACATGTGACAGTTTGGTTAAACTCAAGGTTTAAAAGCTTAACCTTGCCTAACCTAGTTAAATCTTATCTTTAAACACATTTTTAAGGTCTTTTTTAAACCAGCACAAAGGTGTTTTTGATTTGTTTTATACATTTGTGAATTACTATGCAATTATATTGCTACTTGTATTAAAACAGTTACAAAATTAAAGACAGTCTGCTGGAGCATCGCAACAATATTTAGGCTGTAGGAATAGAACACAGTTAAAAAAAAAGAAAATGTTTGTTTTCTACCGTGTTAAACTGATGTCAAAAGGTTTAAAAGGTTGCAAATACTCCTTATTTTTTAAGGAGAGATGAGACTATTATAAGATATTTTTTTAACAAATTAAAATGTGCTGCTTACATGATGTCTCTATATTCGTGTTTAACAATAAATTAGTCTGCTTTCAAGTGAATAAGGGTTTTAAGTGTTTAGTTCAATATTGTTAACAATTTATCACATAAATCAAAATGTAAGTGTGAAAACAGTACATGAGAAAAGAGAAAAAAGAAGAAATTGATGGGACAGGGAACTGGAGATGGTCACTCTGTTTAAGACGTGGTTTAAAAGTAACTTTAGATTTAATATGCAACATCCACCATAACTTCCATACAACTCTGCTGATGATGACTTCAAATGTCCTATTTCATCCAAACAACAAAGGTTTTCTGTTTGTTACCATGCAGTATATGAAAAAGCAGCAAATGTTTTAGGAATATTTTTGTTGAAACATTATGATTTTGTGATATCTTACATGATGATATCTCTCAATCCAGTTAATCAATGAAATCAGCCCTGAGGACTAAAGAGAAATATATATATTTAAAGCCTATAGTTCTTTACTTTGTCATTTGAACCTGGTTTTTATGTAGGTCTGTATAAATAAAACTTAAAGTGTGTTACTCTTTTTTCCTGGAAATGTAATAAGAAGCTGTTAATAAGCAACAAATCAGAAAGCAAATCAAGGTTTCACACTAGCAAAGATGTATATAATCAGCATTTCTACCTCAGGGTGTACAGCAACAATTATTTACTAGCAACACAGGCCACAGAATAAATTAAAAATTCTGTGTCTGCATCCTTTAGTGCAGTCCCATTTTAAGAAGGAGGTCAGAGGAGCCTACCTGGGAAGCTGGCAGTGAGGTGCTCCACCAGAGCCTCCTGGTTGACAGGCTTGTGGGCAGAGTTCATAGCAGAGATGGCCAGGCACAAGATCTCCCCCAGTGGGATGAACTGTGACTGGCTGACAGGCGACATACTGATCGGAGACACGTCACCTACAGGAGGAGGGGGAGGAGGAGGAGGAGGAGGAGGAGGAGGAGGCAGAAGCACAACTGTGAGATCATGAATGAACAGCAGGTGCAGCGTGTGAAGCTATGATGTAATGGTCAAACAGCAGCAGTTTGCTGCTGCCTGGAACAGCTCCACCCCTCCTCTCTGTGCTTCCTTTAGCCTCTCGTTCCTCCTGTTTCTTGCAGGTTAGCAGAGCGAGGGAGCTGCTGCAGCATCCGTAACCGTAGTTTGAGATCACCTGCGTCTTTGCAACCTCATTATTCAATTCGTCTCGCAAAACAGAAAGGGAGGCTTACACAATCCTTTAGAATGTCAAATTGAACAAAATATAACCGACTTTAGCGCCACATTTAGAGCTTACACACAGAAATTCTCTGTTGCCTTTGTTGAATTAAGCTGGCTTTGCTGTCAGCAGTAGTGAGTAGTGAGATCATCCTATAGCCAGACGGCCCGGCTTCAAGCCCCTCTGAGAGCAAACATCTGCCCTGCTCAAAGGTCGTAAAGCAACACACCGAATCCATCGCTGCAGCATCTGTGCAGTAGCTGACCCTGTCCCCAATCTCATGCAAATCTAACCTAACCTAAATCACCTCAATCTAGTGATCAATAGAGAATCACTCTAACAGATAAAGAAAATATATTATAATCGCTTTCATATTTCATTTCTGGTGGAACATTAAGCCTCTAAAGATAATTGAAAGAATTAAGGTTGCCTCATCATCACTGTTTTAAAGTTTTGCCACCATTTGCTGTCCACTCTTCTTCTGGCTGAGCCGAGATCAGTGCAGGGCCCTTCCTCCTCACCATACTCAGCTGAATGGTCAGTTAAGCAACACGATGACGTTATCTCTGCTTAGTATCACAGCCCCTTAAGCTTTATGTGGCTTTACAAAGCTTTACTCGGGTTTCAGCAAATATGAGAAAAGCTGGATCTGCCAGTAAATTAGTCCAAATAGAAAAAAAAAAATACTCATCCTGTTCTGTGCTTTTACAGTATTTTACTGAGAGCAAATCTCAGATAAGTGTCAAAATGAGGTTGTAGCATTTATGTTTCACATCTTATAATGAAATACAGCAGAAATATATACAAATTATTCAAACAAATGTGGCTAAATAGATGTAATGTAATGCAAGATGTCTCAGAAACCTTTTTGTAATCACAGCAAGCACAAAATATTTATCTGTCGCAAAATTTGGCGCAAAGGTGAAACACTGATGCACAACTGAACTATTAAGTATTCTGGAAAATATTACACATTATAAAGAAATTGGTACACAACTGACGGAAACAGATTTTTCATTTCATATTGCTTTAAATCAGATCAATTTATGCCAAAATGTGGGTCAATGAACATGAAGGATATGTGAAAATATGTCAGGAAAAGAAAAAGTTGCAGAGATTTGAATCCACAGGGATGAAGTTTAATGAATTTTAGAACAAGTTAAGAGACTTTGGATTAAATAATTCGTATTTTTTTCCTTCTCCTCAATTTCTACTAGACCATACTTGATAAATGGTTACAATAATGAAAAAAGGAAGTTTCCTTATATAAAAAAAAGGAAATTGAAATCTTTCAACTCTGCCCTTTTCCCTTTACCCCCCAAAAATCAATCTGCCTTTGCTAACTCCTAGCACCTCTGCGTGGCGAGAGGGCGGAGCTTCTGTTGGTGGGAGTGTCGGACTCACCTGGCGCACGATAACTTGGCGGGGACGGAGAGAAATGAGGAGGAGGAGGGGGAGGAAGATGCTGCTTCTGCACACGGATGTCTTTCTCACTACGCGAGAGATTGTGCTCCAGCGGGCGTTCGCTGAGCTCCGAGCTGGGCCAGGCCCGCCGCAGATTGCTGCTGCGGTTCTTCTTCATCGTGACCCCTTTACCAGGTGGCCTTCACCCCCGGGGGGGGGGGGCGTCTGGGTTAAGGTGTAGGGGGGGGGAAAGGGGGGAAAGGTTCGG
>JAQNCA010000024.1:4626977-4638525 GCA_029783725.1 Acanthurus tractus
CCCCGCGCCGCCGCCCCCGCGCCCCCCGCGCGCGCCTCCCCCCCGCCGCCGCCCCCCCCCCCCGCCCCCCCGCCCCCCGCTTGTCCCTTTTGAGTCGCAGGTAACTGGGGAGGGGAGAGCGGGGATGGATGGATGGTCAAAGATTCAAAGCTTTAAGAGGCCCAGTCTTTGACAATAGCTCAATTCACCACAGGAGTGCTCGGCCGATCCCCGGAAAACAAAAGAGCCCACTTAAAAAAAAAACCACAGAAATAAAAGCTCCATTCACCCCAACGGGCAGTGAAACCTCAATAGTATGCCAAGCACCGGAGACGCCACGTTCACCTCCATCTTTATCCGATCAAGCACAAGACCCCATCGTCCTTTCGACAACAGCACACCAGGAGAGGGTGGGGAGAAAAAAAAAAAAGGAGAGCATAGAAAATAAATAAATAAATTCAAGAATAGATATCCACCGTTTCCCGCAATCCAACGGAAGAAGCTCCCGAGCCTATCGTCGTAGCATCCATTCATTAACAGGGGGGGATGCAAACTCCAGTCAACGGCAAATCTCTTTCAACGCTAATGCTGCAGCTGCTCCCAGCACCTCCAGGAAGGGTGTGTGAGTATGTGTGTGTGTGTGTACGTATGTGTGTGTGTGTGTGTGTGTGTGTGAGTGAGTGTGTGAGTGTGTGTGTGTGAGAGAGAGAGAGAGAGAGAGAGGGAGAGAGAGAGCGCGAGAGAGAAAGTGTGTATGCGCGCATCCGCCTGCTGCGCGCGATTCTGCGTGAGCATGCATGCGTCTGTGTCTGGGTGATTGAGGCTGAGGGGAGGGGAGGAGAGGATGCATGAGAGAGAGAGAGAGAGAGAGAGAGAGAGAGAGAGAGATTGAGGACATACATAAGGCAGAGAGGAGAGCAAATATCAACAGCTCGAAACACACACACATGAAAAAAAAAATAAAAATATTCAGCCCTCAGATGATGTCCGGGGAATAGCTCAGGCTCTAAATCTTTGGCTATATTTCCATCCTCGCCCTCTTCTTCTCTTGTTTCCTCACCCTCTCTGTCTTAGCAGCTCAGTCCCTTGAAGGATGAGGGGCCCCTTAAACCACCTGACTGCAAGACTAAAGCTAGAGACTTGACGGGGCCACAACCAGAGGGAATGGTTTTAAACGTGCTGATTTGTGTCTCCCTCATCAGTGCTTCCCCCCCCCCACCCCCACCGTTGATTCAGTAACCACAAAAAAAAAAAACAAAACCCCAAAGCATCACCTTAATCATGTCCAAAGTGGCAGCTCCTGTTGGCTGTGGACTCCTGCTGACTCACATGTGTGGAGTGTGAATGGACAGTTTGGAGGGACAGAATAAGGAGCAAAGTGAGAGGGCAGGATGGGGCATGGGTGGAGAGAGAAATAGAAAGAGAGAGAGTGTGTGTATGTGTGTGTGTGTGTGTGAGAGAGAGTGTATGGGGGGGGGGGGTGCACGGTGTCACAACCAATCTGCTCCAGTTCACTGATACCAAAGAGAAAGAGGAGAGGAAGGGGTAGGAAGGATGGGTGAGGAGTAGATGGAGGAGGAGGGGTGGTGTGTGTGTGTGTGTGTGTGTGTGTGAGGGGGGGGAAGCGACACCACGCCAGCCATTTTATTTCTCAGTAGTGCTGCAACAGCCTTTGTTGCCATGACGACGCAAGCCGATGATCTCATAGCTGTTCCCTTTGAGTGCCGTTCCCTTAAAGAGCCAGTTACCCGAGATCGGAGCAGACAGACACCACACAGACGAGGACCGACTGTCTGTTATGTGGACAGAAAATACTCCTGCATCGCTGCTGAGATCCTTCAACACTCTGTGCACAGTTACACTTTAAAAATAAATATATATATATAGCTGGATGTCCTCAGAGTGGGAAGAGTTTTTTTGAAAAAAATATTTAGATTTCATGCTATTCCAAAACCCACTGACTTCAAATGTGAGATGACTACATTTGAAACAATTAGTCAAAATTTCATTAGGTTTGTAACAGAGAATTTGGAAACGATTTTAATAAGTTCTCAGTATTTTTGAATAAAAACTCTTATTAATTACATTAAATTAATTTGTATTGCACTTACTCATATTTGAGGGCTTATAACTTTTTTAAGGGTTGTATATATGAGAGTAAGCTTATCATTTGTTCAGATAAACACAAGCAGCTTAAAGACTATTAAGATTTTAAAGGGATGGAAAACATAAATGGATATGTTACCTGGTTTTCTTACATTTAGTAGACAAAAAGATGAAACCATGTAGTTTGAAATCACAGAGTTATTAATTTAAAAAAAGCTTTTTTTGTTAAGGTTAACCTACAGCCATGCTAGCATCTTCATGCATGTGTACTTAGGCACTAGCCAAATGCTAATGCCAGCATGCCAAATTGCTCACAATGAGAAATGCTAGCATGTCAATGTGCTGCCAGTCTAATGTGTCATCACGTTCAATGCTTTAGCTAGTCTGTCACAAAGTACAACTGGTTAGTTTGCCTTGTAGTCACAAATATGATTAAAGAATTAGACATTAAAATTATGAGCTGATGATGGTAAGACCACTAGACCATTAATTACAGCTGATCTAGAAGGGAACATTTATAAATATTGGTGCAACTTCTGTAACAATCAGTTCATTACTTATCAAGATGTTTCACTTTGAATTACCATCAAATTAAGTTAGTTTCATTCACAAAGCCCAGAATCTAAAAAACAGTATTTGTACAGCAAACTGTGCAGCATGAAAAATCCCCTGTTCTCTGATTCAGTATGTGCTGATGTTGCATTGTGAAAATTAGCACACATCAGTAGTGGGATAGTACTACCCTGCTGTTAAAGACAGTACTCCTGAGCTACCAGACACCTCAGGATATGTGGCCTGTTACAACTTCATCCAACTTCCTTGAAAATAGGACCATTTTTGCCAGTGGTCTGCCCTCCAGTGGAACATTTATGCCAACGCATATCTTTTCACAGAGAGCACTCTAGGTAGGCCAACCTCTAAATAAAGAGACCAGAGAATTTTAGCCACAACAGCCAACACATCCTGATCTGACATTAAGATATATGGTAACAAATCTGTCTCCTGCGTTCAACATTTCCCCCAATTCACTGCTGGGACCCTCCCTTCCTGCCAATGGAGACCTGGGCTACGGCAGGGAATGCACTGCAATGGTGTTTTCCTGAACAAATGCTCGACTTTTCCTTCCTTAACAGCAGACACTCCTCCCAGTCCATTGTTAATAGCCTGCTAACGGATACAAAGTCCCTCAGCTAATCAGATTGATTTGTCAGTTTTAAAAAAAAACACTTTGTTTCCACACAACTGAAAATCCAAACTTTTGTCTAAATGTATTAATCCAGCTCCATTTTGGCTAGAATGGGCAGTTGAGGGATAATCTGCATTATATAAATATGCAGCTCTATGAGAAAGAGCAACTTATGTTTAAAAGCCTGACATAAAATGCATTTTACAACAGTGTGACTTAAGCTTTCTAAAACTTAATAAGCTGGTGTTGTGCTGTTAATTATTTTTAAATGAAAGAGATTTTAATTCATTCCATTCACACCCTGCCTTGATAGTGTTTCATTAAACATGAACTACAGGTGGTGTCTGTGCGTTTTCTTTCTACAGATTTTTGGGTGTGTGAATAAAAATATCTCTCAAAAGCATTTAATCATCTAAAAGACAATACATAATTTTGCAAGTGTCCGTCATGCATAGAGTTAACTAACATCCTATTTTGTCTAAAACTTCCTCCACAAGCCTTAAAACATCAGATAAGAATATAAATCACAGAGTAGCTTGAAGCTAGCAGATCAATGCAGCAGTGGTTAACATCTGTATCCTGTTATCACTGCTCCAGGACAATAACCATAGAACGACACTCCTATTAAAGATTCTGGGTTCTTAAAGGCAAAAATCCACCACATCAGTTTGACTGATTTGTAGAAATGTTTCGCATGCTGGAGCTGTTTCAGGTGATCTCGAAGAGGCAAAATGGTTAAAGTTTAACTCCCAGTTGAATCTGCATGAGCTTATTTTTAAACTAAAGATTGATTATGTTGCCAACTAACGTCGTGGCCACACAGGTGAGTATAAAAAACACAACCCCCTGCACTGTTACATTCACTGACATTTCCCCAGGTTGACATAAGTTGTAGATTACGAGTTCAGTTGCAAAAATTCTATAACACACAAAACCTATATTAGTATCTAATCGGTATCTGGACCAACAGCATATAAGCTCTCTCTGTTGGTTTTGGCATTAT
The DNA here is from genome assembly GCA_029783725.1 of Acanthurus tractus. Taxonomy (NCBI): domain Eukaryota; kingdom Metazoa; phylum Chordata; class Actinopteri; order Acanthuriformes; family Acanthuridae; genus Acanthurus; species Acanthurus tractus. Next base: position 4,631,252 of record JAQNCA010000024.1, read on the forward strand.
AGAGTCTGGTGAGTTATTAGCTATAAGACAAACATTCCAAAGCTTATCGGTGTTTGCTTCAGTAGTGTGCGACTACGTTACTTCTTCTGACACAAAAATCAGCGACACAAAATCACAAGACCGACCTTTGGACTCAAACAGACCCGAACGCGTTGAAGCTTCTCAATTCAATTGAGTCGACTCGGTGTGGGAATCTGATAACATGAAAGAAGCTGTAGATGTGTTTGAACATTCGGTAGACTCTAAAATTTGAAAAGTCAGGTCAGTGTTGTTTCTTAGCGGTACGTGCCACATGTTGTTTGCTTTGACTTGAAACTGTATTTGTCATATTTGCAGATATTGTAAAAGCAATACACACCACCAGGACTCTCTGGGTAAACTGTTACCGAACAGTAGCCTGTGTAAAGCCATTTTTTTTTATTATTTGTAGATACTGTTACCTATGTAAAGTAGATATTAAAGGGTCTAAAACTGTAATTGGTTAGCAATGAGGTAAGACAACCAGAACCTGATTCTTCTTTTAGATTTAGTCATAAGCTTTACAGTAGCTTTAAAATTGAATATGATGTGTCAAATAGCTTCTCCGTTGATTTTTCCAGAGAGTTTCTGCTTTATTTAATATAGTTTCGGGACCACTTGTATCCGCTAAACAAACTATAAATGCTACATAATCACAAAATCACTTTTAGGTTAACAGAGAAAGTAGTCCAATATTTGTACTTCTTTTTACAGTCTATTTTTGGCTCATTTGCAGCTAAGTTTGCTACGAAGCTCGTCTGCTCACTGATAACTTTGTCTTTCCGCTATTAGTTGCTGGCTCTTACTGATTTTTATTCATTTAAGAGCAGCTCTTAGCAATTATCACTACAGTAAACAAAAAAGATAATGAAGATTTAAGGATCCAAATCCTCACCAAACCTTCCCACTAGCCACAGTGTGGGCTGCCCTGATCTAAACTGAGGCTCTATTGTGAAACAGACATAATATATGGTGATATATGACATGCTGCACGCCTCTCTCATTTGAACTTACACACACACATAGGAGGCTTTGGAGGGCAGTATGATGGGTGTAGTGGTTAGGCTTGCTGACAATACCTCAAGTCAAACAAACCTGTCCCAGCACATACATGAATTATAGCCCTGTCAGGAGAAGACAAGTATGAGTGTGGGAATGTTGAACTGGTCCTAAGTAGAAGCTCTTCAATCGGAATGAGTACGGTTACACGATACCTAGCAGCTGAGGTTATAAGGTGAGATGCTGCCTAAACTCCTCTCATCAGACTAGCTCTGACTAGTTTTATGCAACCTGCCAGCTGAGCTTTTGCTTTGACTCACAAAAGAAATAATATCATACAGTAACCTCAGGTCATGTCAGGTTGAGTGCCAATCAGCAGCGTTTGGGAGCTATTAAAGAGGTGTGGAGATCAGCATGAAAGAACCAGCAGAGCTCTGAAGAGCCACAAACTGAAGGTAAATCTATCCAACAGGTATTTAGATGATAGAAGATAAAAAAAATCAGACATCATACATCTAACATCACACACCAGGAAAGTGAATGAATACAGAGAAACAGCTGAAACTGACCAGCAGGGATGAGACAAAAACAAAATGTTTTTTCCAAAGTCAAACAAGAAAAAGTAAACATCTTCATGTTTTAGTAAGTCTTTTCAGACCAAACCTTTATCTCTGATATATGCAGCCCTCTGCAGAATATATAAAGAGAGTGTGTTGAACATTCTGTAAATCACCTTGATGAAGAAGCTGCACTGAAAGACAATGTTGAAATAAACAAGAATCTAGTTAGTCAGCTTGCGTTGCTCAGTTGTTTCCTCAACCTGTGGCTCTTTGTTACTTGAGCATCCTATTGTCTAGTGAAGTAACGACAACAAACCAAAACTAAATACAAGTCCTAAGTCCTTGATGATGCGTCCAGGTCAAGTCGACATTCTTCACAAGTTAGTGTCGAGGTGCTTTCAGGTCTCTGAGCTCTGACCATTGAAACAACACATCATTTGAACATTTTCCTTTGAATGTTTTAGTGAGAAACCTACAAAGGAAAGTTAGTAAGTCATCGCAAACACAGCTACATTGATTCAAATAGCAACAGGTAGAAGAAGTAAGTGTCTCCAATGCATTTGTTTCCCACTTCAATTTAGTTGAAGGGCGCACAAGATCTGAAAGCAGGTGTGCAGCCATGCAAGGTCTCAGTTTTATTATTGTTGCTTTGTTGTAAATATAAATTTGGATGTTTTGCCATCAAGTCTCAGGTCATCTTAAGTCTTTTGGGAGTCCAGTCTGAGTAAGTGAATCAGAGCTTTCAAGTCCATGTCCTCATTAACGTGACCTTAGCTTAAGTCGCAAGTCTACAGTCCTGGACAGACAAAGACAGCACGAGTGGAGCATGGAGCTGAATGAATTGTAAATTCATTCAGTTTTGTCATTTGGTTAAATCATTCTTAAAGACTACAGAGGCCAGCATTTGATTGATTTAAACATGTTTGTGTTTATGCACTTTATGTTGATTGTATCACTCTTACAAGCTTGCGTGTAACTGCAGTCCTATGATACTTTTCTGAGTGATAGTACTTTGAAACTGGATGCTTTTGGTGTGAGAAAGTCAAAGGCAGGAGAGAACATTGAATCAAAAGATGTAAATGTGGCAACATGTTGAGTGGAAACACTGAGTCAAAATGAACAACTCTGCCTGTTCAGCTTTCCATTTCTACCCCTGATCTTAATAGCATGGTTGTGCATGTTATCTTAACTGTTTCTGACACATACCCACCTATGCACTCGATATCAAAGCCCTGTGGTGGCTTTAGGGTCCGTCTGGTCCATCCGTTCCGCAGGACTTGTAGATGAATTTCCTTCCCCTGGATGAGCAGCACACTCTCATCTATCCAGCCGAGGTAGAAGATCTCGGACAGGGCGTGTGTCAGCGCCTTGTTCCAGAAATGCTGCATGTTCACGGCTTTGAAATTAGCAAACACCTCGTAGCCGGTGTGATGCTGTAACTCCAGTGAGAGCACGGCCGGTGATGATGGGGAAGCCTCTTTATCTTTACCTGTGCAAACCTGCGACAGCACCAGAGCCAGAGAGTGCGGAGCCAACTTTACCTGGAGCAACTTATCCATTCCTGCTTCAGGCGAGGTGAACTGTGGTGCACATGGAAATCCAGGAAAAAAAACAAAAACAAACTACTACTGTTTTCCTAACTGTACGACATTGTTTAGACCCCCGCGGATGTTCTTACACTCCATCCAATAACTTCCTGATGATCTTAACTTGTTTAAGCATGTTAAACAAATTGAACAGTGTAAAAGAAAACACGCAGAGATGATCTACAGTTTGCAGCACGACGTTAAAAATGCAGGTGCTCCATGTGAAAAAAAAAAACAAAAACAGGGAAACCAGCAACCTGACACGGCGCCTGCAGCAGCCAACTAACGCCAACTGTCAAAGAGAATTAAGGCCTATTTTCAGCGACAAAAGAGGCGAGGACTTGTGCTGCGTTCAGGCGCTTCTCGTAAACTCCCACTCTCCCGCGTTCAGGACCACCAAAGCCGGCTCCTTTTTGCTAGGAGAGTCTTACCGTTCTCATGCTGGTCAATCAGTTTTTAAGTCTAAATTGGAAAAAAACATGTGAAACTTAGCTCCCTTGTTCAGGAACTATTGGTGTTGTGTTTGTATGTTAATATATCGCATATATTGAGAGGTGTAGATTAGATAGAAAGAGCAAACATTGCCATCTGCAGTCCAACACCACAAAACACAGCCCCGAAAAAAAAGCCATTGAATTGAATCAAAAGCTTCCAGCAAGTTTCACCAATTTGGCTTCCTTAAAATACAAGATGCACAGAAGGTTAGCCTACATCAAGGGTTTGTTTATCATTTATTGGTGAAACTCAAGGGAAATAAAATAGTTTAAATTTTGTTAATGCCTGTTATCTTTGGTACCTCTAACTGGAACAACTCACAATCAATATGCTGTTTACAGTTCAACCTCATATCAATGATTGTATGGAGCCCATACAATTTGACAGAAAGATAATTATCAACAGTTCTATTTTGATAATTGAGCATTTGTTAAATTCAGGTAATTGTTATACTTGTTGTAAAGTGGGTAAGTTAAATCTGAGAATTTGCTATTTTTCCTGGGCTCACAATGTGGTCATTTTAATATTTATTAGGTTTAGACTGTTGGTGAGAAAATAATAAGAAATAATGATATAATAATAATAAGAAGAAAATAAAGCCCTGAGCATGAAAAAAAGTTAGGAATGTTGAAGTGCATGTCATGCTCGGATTAACAGTAGCTTTAGGCGGCAACTAGTTGTAGGTGTAAGAAGTTGGTGTTAAGGTGTCAGCTGTGAGCCTTCACATTCAGTACATGCAACAAGTTGTGAGTATCCCGGTGTTTGTGAGAGCTAGTTTAGGTGAAGTGCGTCTGTGCTGGCACTAAAAGAATCTGAGGCCCAGTTTAATTTGGCCCAAGTCCTCAGGATTTGGTGGCCCAGTTCTTCTCACCCCCAGGCATGCCAAATCTGGAGTAATCCTACTTGTTTACTCAAGAAAGTGAACATAAGTTGACTGTTTAATATGTTTGTAGAAGTTAACAGTTGTACAAGATATGAACTAAACTTGCAAGACTTTGTGTTGTTTTTTCAATATTTATTGTAACCAACCTCACGTTATGCTGCTTACAAAACAGTGATACCACAAAAAGCCCAAAAAGTGACGTTCATAGCAAAATCTTGTATACTGATTTGACTTAAAAATTGGATTGTCAAACATGTGAAATATGTCAACTGCAAAAATGATTTCCTACACTGTAAATATTGCATATATTGTGCTGACAATTGAGCAGGACCTGGATCAGCACACAGTCAAACTGTGCCGTGTCTGTTCTTACCCATTAAATGCTTATGTTTTTACAAAGTCACAGTCCATTCAAAATTAATTTTACGGAGTGAATGAATCTTAACAATCCATCAAAAAGAGGAGGCATCTAGACTGACATTTTATCGTTGAAACCACAAGAAACACAATCTCATGTCAAGTATGAAATACAAAGTTGTGTCCATGAATAACTGACTCATCAAAATGTGCCTCAAATAACAGCATTGTGCAAGTGGGCTGACTATTCTCATGCATTATATGAATCCTTACTCCCACTGTTTGACAAATGTTCTTTCAAACAAAACCATATTGAGGAAAGAAAGACTATGAAAAGCATAAAAGTGAATTCTGAGCCTTAAAACCAACAAATACAACTTCACTCACTGGATGCTCCAGAACTTGCTACATCACATTTTAACGTACACAGTGAGTGATTATTTTCGTTGTGCAAAGCTTATGTCATGTATCACAAAATTGACTCAAAAAGACAAACGCAAAGTAAAAAAAGGCAGAAAAACAAAACAGGCAGAGAAATTACAAACATGATCCCTTAATTTTGCTTCAACACTCAAGTTAAAATAAAACAGCCGACTCAAAAATGTGGATGCTGTAAAGCAGGAGGCACAGCTATAGTTTCATGATCAAACAAAGAAGGTCACATAATTCCTAGTTCCTATGAAACTGGCTCTAAAATGTTTTTTTGTTTCCCTGAAATGTATGTAGTGTAAACAGCAAAGAGGCATGCACTGACAGCATATAGTAAACATGAAACTACAAGGTCAACTACATTTTGTTTTTCTGGAATCATAATTTTTGTTGAAAATAGATGAATGAAATAAGGCACTAGGCAACTTATTTCATACGTTTCCTGCAGGTTTAAAAACTTAGTGCCTCCTATTTCAGAACTGTGCTCCACACAAACAGAACCTTAAAATGCCTAGCTTGTGACATGCATATTTAGTATCACATCCGATTTCACAGAAAAATGCAGGCTGAGGTGGTTTCCACAGATATTCAGCCAGAAAGGGTAAACTAAAATAATTCATAAATACATCCACATACACATCCTCAAGCCTTTCTTGTGGGCTGTGAGGGCTGGTGAGGCTCAAGTCTACTGCAGCACAGAAGACATCAAGGTGAAAAATACATCTCTTTGGTCAGCATTGACACAATGCATGGGATTTGCTTCTTTGCATGAAAGCCTGGCGAATTGGAGATGGACTCAAACTCCACTGCCACCTTGTGGTTCACTCGTGTCATGATGTGCAGGATCTCCAATTCTTTTCCGTATTTACTGAGCAAATCACACAGTGACTGCATGAACCAGGAACCAGTCATAGTGTTTCTCCATGAGTAGTAGCCTATAGACAGATGAGCAATAGAGGAAAATATTTATTGATACAATGAGTACAGACATTAGAAACCAGTGTACAAAATAAGCAGTGTTTGTGGGTTAACCTGGGGCAGTTGAGAAAGCATAGAGGAAGTCTGCTTCCACAGGGATCTTAGTTGTATCTTCTCCACTGTCGGTTTCAATGCCTCCATCCAGATCAGTGCCTCTGCAAGCCTAATCAGTGTGAACACAAACAAAATAAGTCTTGGTTACGAGTCAGACGTGGCAAAGTTGTATGTAGTTCAGTAGTGCAAGAGGGGAAAAAAAAGACAAACTCTTAAAATACCTGGATGAAGAAGAGTTTGGGCTTTCCCACCAGTGATCTGCAGCGATCACCTCGAAAAAGCGATGTCAGGTACTTCAGTTCTATTGATCCATCCGTACCAAAGAACACACCTTCATCTCCATGACTCAGCAGAACACAGACAAACGAGGCATAGCAGCTGTGATCTTCCTTTGACACTGGAAAAAAAAAAAGAAAAAGACTATAATGTACATTTTCAGACAAGACGATTTGCAAGACAGCAAGTGAAAAGTGTCATTAGTTTAGTTTAGTTTTTATTAGTGTATGAATTCTGCATCAAACTTACCAAGAGTTAAGACCTGTTTCATCTGCTCCACTGTTTGGTCATTGTAAACCTTCACTTTATAACCCAACTTTGTGAACACCTTCATTGCGTTCGCTGCATCTACATCCGTACCGTTTCGCTGATTCATACCTTCAAAAACAAAGCAAAGCAGTTTGTTCTGATTGTTCTCAATAAGTAGTAGTAGTAGTAGTTTTATTGTCATTACAACAATGTTGGGGGGGGGGCTCTCAAAATACTTTCTCTTTATTGGTTTACAGCTTTGAAGTTTTTTCTGTTTGGATTTAGTCAGTCATCAGTTCATGTAACAAATCCAAAGTTTATATTGTTTGAGTTGCTGCTGATACACGGGGGATTTGTCACATGCTGCACAGAGCTCTAGATACAGCTAAG
>JAQNCA010000024.1:4640981-4651538 GCA_029783725.1 Acanthurus tractus
CATTTTATCGAAACTCACTCTTGTCCGTCGCCTCTCCTCGCGTCTATGGAGTCTTCTCCGGGTCCAGATCCGTTAGCAGACATATTTGTAGATGAGGCAAATTAAGTACCGAGCACACAGTGGAATAACACACCCTGTACGATTCAGCGCCAACAGCTAATGCTAATGCTACTATTCAGAGGTGTTTTCGGAATGAGTTTGCTAGATGCGCCTGACGAGTAAACAAAAAGATGATGACGTCACGGACCCGTGCACTCGTTTTAAGACCCCGCGTCTGCCGTATAAAGGGCGGGGCACCACACAACCATTTGTGATGGGGGTCGTGGCTTGGATTTCAGAAATACTGACCAGACACAAGCCAGAAAAATATTTGTACATTAATATTGTACTGATTCAATCAACGAAAACAAAATAAATCTCCAGTCTTTTCCCACCCCGCCCCTCTCCTCACATTGAGGTCAGAGCTGTTTGAAAGCCTTTCCCTTACTGTTGGGAAACATTTGTTGGCCTTAAAGTTGAATATGAATATAATACATCTAAAAATACTACAAACTCCCCTGTGAAATAACCTACTCACCATGTTAAAGTTTCAGTTTCAGACTGGTAAAACTTTAAATCATCAGTCATAATCCGTTAATAGAGTGCAGTTGTCTGAAGTTGGACATTTTGCCCTAGTCATTTTACTCTTGATACTTGAGTAATTTTCTCTTATAGTACCTTTACATGTCTACTGAGCTTGATGTAATTTTAAATAAAGGACTTACACTTATTATAGTATTTTTTCTGTGGTGGCATTGCTGCTTTACTTACATAAATGACCTAAATACCTGACATGAAAACTTTAAAGTAGATCAAACACAGGCCTTTTTTTGCAGAGGACAATTTGATGTCACACTAGGAAACACACAGGTATTAATACCAAAGTTATTGATGGCTGGATTCTATGTAGAGGTGTGCCTCAATTGTTAAAATTACCACATGGATTCTTGGTTTTTCTGCCAGTAAAGTCTCACTAAAATTTCACAGGGAGGTTACTAAAGGTTTATAGGACAATTTGTTTTAGATTTTACCATGAAACTTGCAATTGCACAATTGTGTTCATTGACTACTTAACTATTACTTACTATAGGTTTTCTGAAATTTTACACTCAGTAAGTATGAGATTAATGCTATCTAAACAAATATACACTTAGTTGCAAAATTGTCCTGAAAAGAAATCAAAACTAAAATACACAGATAAACATATGTATTTTGTATGTTTTCTTTGTCTTCATCTGAAGAAAGGTATGGAAGCAAAACAACCCAAATCTCAATACTTAGCAAATAGTAATTAAGAGTACAATTTGGGTTTTCATTTAAAGCTCACAGAATCTAACATTTGGTGGTTATTTTTATTCATTAAGGAACACACCTTTCATCATGCCTAAGTATTTCTGGCAGCCTTCAACTCATTTTATTAATGTGGCTGATGTTGATCGTACACTAAAAATCATAAGTTAAAATAAACACAAAAACACAAAGAATATGCACTCAAACTTCATTCAGATTTTAATTTTGTCAACCTCTAGTACAACCCTGCTGAAACATAATCTGCACTGATGGACAGAAAAGGTGAAAAGTATGCCTAAGAATGTTGGATCAGTACAATGTATATATTTTTTTTAACAGAAAAATCATGAAGAGCATGAAAAAAATTAATGTCATGTATACAAATGCAACAACGTCTTCCATTAAATTTTAAGAATTGTGGGGAGTTGTTGCGCAGGGACAGTCCCCACAGTAAAGGGCAAAATCATAGTGGAGAAAAATAAATAAATAAAAGGAGAGAAAAGGTACAAATTTAAGAAAAAAGTTAATAACAAAGATGGAATGACAGACCTACACACATAAGAGGAGTGCCTAAAAATCAACGTTACATTTATTAAAAAAGACAAGAGGGACAAAAATCTATGTTTTTAAAGTCTATAATTTCAGGAATGTAATGTGGCAGCGAGCTGTACACTCCTTACACTTTTTATTATCTGTTTAAATGATAAACAGCGACAGAAATTTATAGAAAGGAGTGTTTCAGGTCCGAAAAAATTAATAACAATAAAAGTGTAGTGGCTGAGCATCACTTAAGGTAACACAGTGTTATCAGCTCAGACAATGAAAATGCATCAAGTTCTGAGAAAATAATGTAAGAAAAAAGTGCATCACCACCATTAGTTTCTCTATCTATATAACCAGTTAATATTACAATTACTTCAATATTTAATATATGTACACAGAAATATTTGCAACACTATGTTTTATGATCTTCATTTTCAGTGTTCTGTGGTAAGTACACTTAAATATAAAATGAAATTTAGATTTTCATCAACCACACAGTCCTTCCACTCATATGACAAACAAACAGAAGAGACAAATACAATGACAGAAGTATGTTTTTTGCAGTTTTAGCTCTCACTTCATGCATTTCATTTTGTGCCACATGTTTTCGCACTGAGGCACTGTTATTGCTGTTAAAGACCTACAGTTGCAACAGACAAATACTGAAACAACCTAAACCAAGATTAAAGCTATGATCAATACCTTCGAAGGAAACCACTTAGTGTAAAACACTTGACTCACTTGACACTTCACTAACCATCAAGCCCACATGGTGAACCCTTCACTTACTTAGAAAGCAGATACCTGGTTGATCCAAGTATTAGTAAGAGCACAAACTTTAGGTATGAAAATACAAGTTGGAAATTTGTGTACTTGGGTAGAAAATCAAAATTTATCCTAAACACGGGGATTACAGCTAATAATACACACCATATGATTTCATCTTATGGGACACATGCCCTCAGCAACCAACAGCTACATTTTTTTTTTTTAAGAGCGACTCAACATCTAGTTTTAGCTTGAGCACACCCCCTTCACATATTTAAAAAATGCATCCACCACCCGTCCTACATGTCAGGGGAGGAAATGTGACATTGCCTCATAGTTAAGGGTTATGGTGCCTCACAAAACATGATTCATAGACATATATGCTATTAAAACAAATGTCCCTCACACAGAAATGTCATTATTCTTTCTCAATAAAAAAAGGAGTGAAAAAATGTTATTTCATCCTTTGATAGTGAAAAAAGGTTTAAAATGCTTACAAATAGAATGAAGTATGCAGCAATTTAAGACCATCAGTTAGAGTTTCTCAAGATGACTGAGCCAGACTTAATAATATGTATAAAAGAGGAGTGTATAATCAAAGTAAACTACTTCCACATTTCTTACCACGACCATGTACTTTACAGGAAGATCAGAAGAATACCAGGAAAAAAAATTACAAATGGAATTTGAAATGGACTACTTTAAGCGCAAAAATGGAAAAAGAAGGCTGAAATCACAACAAATTTAAAGGCAGACTTCCCATTTTATATAAGTTAAAAAACAATTGCTTAAATATGCCACTGATTGCCGTAGAAAACAGAATTTATGACTCATTTGTCAGAGCCATGGAAGCTCAAACATCTGAGCATCCAGTGTGTTCTGAAACTGGTGCACTGAAATATTAAATGACTCACTGAGGTACTGTGCTAGGGAAGCTGCTATAAATTAATTGCTAAATAATCATAATCAGGAATGAACAACAAAGTCAAACATTTGTTATGACTGATTGGTTGTGGGTCAATCCTGTAAATTGTTGGATGTCATCCAGATGAACTATGCCCAATGTGGTGCTTTTTAAAGAAAGTTCATCGTGATATTACTAGAACATCCGGCTCCCTGTGCCAGGATACCAAATAACAAGTAGTGGACCACAACCAAGATAAACATTAGTGTCTGAGAGGCAGTGAGAGGGAATTCTGAGCAGCAATCAGCTGAGACAGTGTTGAAACAGTGCCACAGTGTGCATTGTATCTATGATGAAGGGGAAATCCTGAGCAAATCACTGTTGGAAACAGGGAGCTGGATGGAGTGATCGGTTGAAGCTTTGGGCATTAAAGAAAGGTTGATGTCAGGCTTGATTCCCTACTTCAGCTGACGTAAGGTCAGTCACCTCTTATCGTCCTTTCATTTGTACACAAAAAAGGAAAACCAGTTGACCCGTCTGGGATCAGAAGATGTCAGGGCACGCGTCCCAGTTTCCTTGTTCCTTCGCCTCCCAGTAACCACCTTTGTAGACATGTAAGGTCTCTCCGGATACGGTGTCATCCACCTTCTCAAACCACATGGCCTGGTAGTTGTCTTGATGGGCGCCTAAAGTAAAGAAAGATCATCTTTTACCAAGAAAAACTTAACAGGAAACTGAGGAAGCCACTGAACCATAAGAACAAATTGTGCTTTAATTGAGCTGATATTGTCTTGGGTAGTTGACTAAGTGACAGAACTAGTTTCATTTTCCAGTCCTCTGGTCTTTGGATGATGGGAAATATTGATAAGAACTCAGTATAATCACCAATTCGCCCCTCTGCAATGTGGGATGTGGTGAGAATCAGGCTCGAAACTAGAACACTGATCAACGGCAGACAAAACGCTACTCTAAAATATTCAAGTACTGGGTTTGTGCCATTCTACTGTCATCTACAATTTTCTACAAGGATCTTACAACAGAAAGCAAAATAGGGGAAACTGAGGAGCAACACAGATGTTACTTGCTTTTAACTTGAGCTCCATAAGGACCTTCCTTGCCTTCCACTAAGAGAGACCAAGTTGCAAAGGATGTAAAAGAAAATGATGAAAGATAAGCGGAGGGGTTCTTAAATTAAACTACTAGAATTTTTGAAATATTTGCTCTTTATGTGTTATGTCATGATCAGAATACTTGCTTAGGTAAGGGGGGAGTGATGGTCCATAAGGGGCTGAAAATAGAAGAATTAGGGGTGAATCTTTGAGAATTATATAAAAAAAAGATGAAGATTGTGTATGCTCTGAAGATGAAAATACACAGAACAGAGAATGAAATGTATGAAGCTACTTGCATGCAACAGGTGTATGAGGGGGAGAGTCCTCTGTGTCAGCTTAACACCAGCACAAAAAAAAGAGGTGAAGCCACAACTCAAACAACTCAAAATCCACACAAATTTATTGTTAAGGTCCACTTGAGAAATGCGTGTGTAGCATTTTAAGCAAAACTTGCCAATCAAAATACTGTGAGAGCTTAATATTCTGATCGTAAACAAATGGTAAAGAGCTAAAATGTTGACTTCTAACTCAATTATAACTTTATAAAGAGGAGCCCAGCTTTCTTGTTACATTTTTCTGAAGAGTGACTGTGTTTGAAAGAGAGCTGAGAAGGATACATATTGCTACCAATCATTTTATGACATCTAATGACTGCTGTCAGTCCAACTTTAAGCCCTGATATGATTTAAAGTAGTGTGAAACATTAAAATTCCTCCATTGCGCAGTTGTCATAAACATGGAAATTACTTGTAGAGACCAAAACCAGCCTTATTGTGTGTTATCCCTCTGCAAAAATTAGCATTTATTTGAGTAACTATGAAGTCACTAACATCGAGAGACAAGCCCTCTAACTTACATGCTTATATAAGAGTAATTCCTTATTGCTCTGTTAAAATGCTACACAAAGCACCTTTTAAAAGCTCATATTATATCAAGCCGTGAAGTGATACTTGCTTTCATCAGAAACCTCACTTGCTTCTGTGCCAGTCTCCACTGCATCAGCTGAACGGAGCAGTAATGGATGAAGGCATGGTAAAAAGTGAATGACACGTTTGCAAGACGATAAGCACAGAATACGCCAAGTATCTTTTTCTTATGCACACACACATACTGTGCACGTGCTTCTGCATCTAGAGTCAAAGAATAGCTACATCAAGGGTGGGAGGAGACTAAGAGAAGAGTACTTGCTTTTGGAGGGTGAATCATTGATTGAATCCTCTGTGACAGCTTAGAGATGGGACAAAGACGAGCAGACAAGGTATTCCAAGACAGACAAAGTGGACAGAAAGATGAATGGACAGAAAAAAAAACACTGGGCAGAAAAAACAAGACAAAGAGACAAACTCCAATACAAAGCTCAATCCCATCTTTCTTATTTTACCTTCCTCAGGTGAACTGGCTGCTTTAACAGCCTCTCTCTCCCTCTCTCGACGGGTGGTGCGCTGTTTCTCTTCTAGCCTCTGTTTCTCAGCGTTAGCCTCATCCCAGCGACCGTCCTCCATTAACCGCTGGTCAGGGCGACGTCGGCTGTCTGTTGGTGCTATTCCCTCCTCAGTTTCATTGAGTGTCAGAGCCAGTGAGGAGAAAAAGTACATGTTCTCTGCTCCCTCTCTGTAAAAGTTACGGACATAAAATATCAAAAAAAAAGCTAAGAGAATTTACAAGATAAAATAATTTAAACTACCATAGCTCCTTTTGTTAAAAGGCACTTTGAAGTTCTTTTAAAGAGGAACTTACGGTAAAGGGTTCTTTTTCCAAATTTCTTTGGCTTTGAGGGTTTGATAGACAGTCCTCTGTTTGCCTTCAGTGCCATTCTCGCCTTTACTGCTCTGCATTACTCTGGAAAACTCCATCTTTTCATCCCAGGTTCCTGACAGCACATAATGGGCCTTCCCATCCTTATCTGTTACCACTCCTGTGACCTGAGAGACAAGTAAAGCTTTAGACAAGAGTGCAATCAAAGACAGCTCCGTCATTAACTCTACTTTCACATGGTCAGTTGTTGCTGACATCAATGGATAAGTATACATTTAAAAACATAGTTTAGGGCTGTTGTACTACAATACATTATATTAATGCCTGTCTAATTTTTTATCCTTTTTAATACATACAGAAGATACAAAGACTAAGAAGTTTAAAACAAAACCTCTCAAAATATTGCCAAAATACAAAACCCCTCCAGGGCAGTGTCAAAAAACTAAACTTAAAGTAAACTTTGTGGCAGAACTTCTGCTTTGTATCGTTGAATGCAGAACTGATTAAGTGGACACAGAGTATTTTGGAACTATTGAGGCAAAAATCTTTGTTTACTACAGTAAAAAATAAATCTTGATATTTGTTTTTTTTTTATGAATTTAAATTCAATTTGTTGAACCAATACAGACATCATTAGGAGGCAGCATCAATTCTCCATCACCAATACTTGTAAGGTTATTAAATACTTTTATGTAATGCCAGAAATCCCAGATCATTCTAAAAATGTAATTAGATATTCTTGGGCTCCAAGTCTATCAAGGAACAGAGGATCTTGCTGACTGACACAGAAAAATTAATAAAGCATGGATGAAAAACATCAACCTCTTTGGCAAAGATAACCGGTTTTATTTGGATACAAGCAATTCAGGTTACATGATAACACTGCTTTTTTCTGGTTTTTAGAGTCAACATTGTGTGACTTTGTATTATATGTCCTCCTATTACAAAGCATAAAGGCTTTAGCTTTACACACAGTGGGTGCAGTATAATTAAGTGAATGATATGAAGAAAATAACTCATGAAAGCTCACCTTTCTTGGTACATCTCTAGAGAAGTAACTGTAGGGAGCAAACTTGAGGTGGCAGCGATCTCCTGTCTTGTGGTTCACCACATCAATCTCCCCTGACTGAAGGAAGGAAAAAGGAAAGACTTGGGGTAAAGAAACAGCCACCACCACTTCAGAAAAGAGACAGAAGCATGTTCATTAAAGAACCAAAGTGAAACAGTCTTAAATTTAAATGGTGTATGACAAACAGAACCCAAGGGGAAAGCCAGAAAGCCTGGCTTACAGGGAACCAGTCTATACGCTGATGGAGTAACTAATCTATGGTCATTACATTATGCAATCATCATATACTTCCCAAGGATAAGTAAAAGCAAAAAAAGAATGTATTTCCTTTCAAAGATATCTCTTTTAAAGGATAAACTCAGTCGAGCAACAAGCTAATTGCCATCTATTTACCATCTATAGATTTTTAAGTTATTTACACATTCCTTAGAAGTTTGTAGTGGTTTTAAGCTTTGCATTTACCTGGTCAATCCATAATTTTCCTACGATAATGTTATGTACTGTGGTGGTCACTTTCTTCCAAGAGTAGTGATTGTTGCTCTTGTCGAATAGACACTGGATAGAACCTGGGGGTGGAGGGGGGAGAATGTTAGAGCTGGCAGGTGTTATTTATCAACCCGTTTGTCAGATATCATGTTCTACAGCTAGGTCTAAATGTAAGACAGAGTGCAGAAAGAAGGGATTTTATTCATGATCAACACAGCAGCATCCACACATGTGACCACTGCAGTGACCAACAGTAAAAAACACTGGACACTTGTCAAACTAGCTATTGCAGGTAAGTGTCACCATTTTAGAAGTTGAAAACGGTAACTAATAATTACTCCCATCCAGACTGTATCTGCTCTGTCCTGTTCTTATTCTTTCAGGTTCACAAAATAAAATGCCCTTAGTTAAGTTTCCCACTGAAAGTAAACAAGATGTCTTTTCCTGGCTTGCCATTTAATCTGGGACGCACTCACCTAAAGGCATGATGGAGAGGTATTTTCCCCTAAACTTGCTGGCCAGAGTAATTTCTTGTCTAAGAACCCAGCCCTTTTCAGAAATGGCATGGTGGGCTGCAGCAGGTGGGTGGTGGCTCACCTGAGAGAAGGTGAGAGAAGCAAAGTCAAGACTAGATTGTTACAATAATACAATGGCTTAGGACTACTCACACAAACAAACATGCCTGTATAAAAAAAGGGTATTTTTTAGAACTAGAATGAACTTAACGTGATCTTGAAGTAAAAAAAAAAGAATATAATTCAGTTTTAAGGAGTATAATTCAGTCTTAAGGAGTACAACTGTAGTCTGCAAAAGTCACTTTTTGCACGTATGATGCTGTGTTTCACAGCTGCTCACAATTTCAAACCATTTCCAGCATGTATTCCACACACCTGCTCACAGAGGGAACGGTAGCCACACTCTCTCAGTCGGTCAAGCTCAAAGGTTTCTCCCAGCAGAGGATTGAAGGGTTTCCCCGTGCGGTGGACAGTGGTGGAGTAAGAAGAGACTGTGAAAGCGGCCACGTAACACATCTGCTCCAGGGAGCTCTGACATTTAGCAGCCTTATCCAGCAGTTCGTAGTATTCCAGGTCCTCGGATAAACGTTGCAGCATTGAGAGAGGCTCGTTGAAGTTCACCTAGTAGTTACAAGGTCAGAGTGGGAAAGTCTGATTACTTCTGAATACTCTCATGAGAAAAATCCATTTGGATACTAACAAGAGCACAGGCTTCTTACAGGCATTGGTATTTTTGAGAGCTCCTTTCCAATACAGTTCTTCATGATGCTCCACAGATTGAGGTAATAGTTGGGCTTGTCAGGGATACGAGCTCGTCGTTGTCTAACTGGCTCTAATTCGAGGGGCTGTGGAGACTCTGGATTAGATGCCAAAGACAGTTCATCAAACTGGAAGGAGAGAAGGAAAATGGCCTTGAGGGTCAGGTGACTGTGATGTGTCAACAAGCAGAGCAGAACAGAAGTCAATATGTATCATTTTTGCTCATAAAAAAGGAAGTTAACACACATTTACTGACTGATCGTCCATTCCAATCTCACTGCTGAGCCCGCTGACGTTGCTGCCAGATCTCCTGGTGGACAGATAGTAAGAAAGTATAACACTTGAAACAACAAATTACTTTAGCCGGGTTAGGGTTTGAAGTTGAGAAAATGACTAAAAACCACAGTAAAACAAAAATAAGGGCCGCCGTTTAGCTCTATCGGTAGCGCGGGTGGCCCATGTACGGCAGGCTCAGTCCTCCACGCAGCGGTCGCGAGTTCAATTCCAGCTCCGACCCTATGCTGCATGTCACTCCCCCCTCTCTTTCCTCATTTCCTGTCTACTCTTCAGCTGTCCTATGTAATAAAGGCATGAAAAAGCCCGAAAATAAAATAAAACAAAAAACAAAAAACCAAAAAAAAAATCACTACACAAGATAGTAACTAACCTGTGATACTTGGGGTCAGCAGGGACAGTGATAAACTCTGCTGGATCTTCCATAGCATCAAAGAACTCATTGTCATCGTCCTCATCACTGGCATCACCTTTTCCTGAAACACCACCTAAAGTGAGAGACAGTTGGTCTGTTCTGATTTGTGCAAACATGTGGCATGGCAGCCTTGCTTTGAATAAAAATCAAACAAGACGGATGTTCATGTGAGGATGAGAGCCTTACCTTTGTTACCTAAGGCGGGATTGCTGAATGAAGGTGGGAGAACTGTCGCCCCTCTAAAAGCTCTTTCCAAGTGGTTGTGCTGTTTGGCCAGCTGCTCCAGAGTCTCCTCCAGCCGTATCCTCTGGTCTCTCTCAACCTGTAGGGCCTTCTGCCAGCGCTTACTGTGGCTCTGGGCCAGGGAGAGGAAGTCTCTACATGCCTTGAGTAGCAGACAAAAATAATTAGAAAGATGGTTAACAACATTAATGTGTGTTCCTGAGGAATTAATTCACTGGGTGACTTACATTGATCATGGCATTAGAGGTTATTCTAAATAGTGTTGCTCTCTCTGTAACTTGTCTGATCTTCTCCCCCATGTCCCCTCCGACACGAATCCCCTCCAGTTCCGACAAAGACCTGTGTGCATGGAGTGAAGGAATGAA
>JAQNCA010000024.1:4651638-4664082 GCA_029783725.1 Acanthurus tractus
AGATCTCAGTCTGATTATCAATACCTTTGGAGGGCAGATCCATGCTTGACAATAAGATCGTTGCAGGTGGTGAGGTCCTCCACCTTGCTGTTGAGTGTGCGTAATGTGGATTGGACTTCTGAGTTGCGGCCACCTCCACCCTGTCCTGGGGTTGGAGGGACTGCTGGACAATCGTCACCTGAGTCATCTGAATGGGAACAGAGCGATATGGCCAAAAGCATATAATGAGAAAATGCTTCACACACAGAGGAATACATGTTCGTGCCTGGCATATGTGATGCTGTATTGTTTTGTCATATTATTTCTCCTATATTCTGTAACATGTTTGTTTCCCTCTCACCAGATTCGGCCTGCATGCGAACGGCCTTTGCCTTGGCAAGCTCCAGAGCAGTGATCCATCTCTGGCGCTCTACTTCTGAGTTGGCCTTCAAGTGATATGTTTGTGCCCCTCCATTAGAAATAACAAAATTACATGAGTCCTCAACGGCAATATTGGCTGTGGCCAAGTTGATGGTGCCTCGACATGTGTGACCCATTTCCGCCTGGGTCCTGGAGACAAATAGAATGAAGAACAATTTGCATTTGAAAACTGACTATGTTTTGTGAATTTTTTTGGTAAGGCAATTTTGCAATAATTTTACTATCTTAACATACCGAGGTCTCTTAAGCAAAACAATGAAAACCAATTGTTGTTGTGAAAAGCACTGTTACCTTAAACGAAATTACAGATTTTTGAGTTTGAATGTTGAAGGGAGTACTTGGGACAATTTAAGTGCGAATTAAAAAAATAATAATAATAATAACACAAGACACATACAAGAAGATATAGTATCTGTTTGATGTTTAATAATGGAAATGTTAAACATTGTACATCTAAACACTAATTTGAATGTATCACTCATTTGACAGACCTTCAAAAGTAAAATCAAAAAAACAATTGGCTACTGCCAAAACTGATATGGTCTAATCTAGATTATATCACTGACCCAACTCTAAACTCTCAACAGATAAATAATTGAAATTAGCAACAGTTCTTGTGTGCAATTCCTTCTCTGTTTGACACTCCCTTGACTTCCTGCTGGGCCAGGGAAAGTCTTGCATATTCTCTATACATTTAGCCATGCACTTAGCTTACCTATAATAGGATAGCAATCCATTGCTTAGAACAAACCAGCGTCTCTGGTAACCTTTAATGTAATTAGTCCATTTGAAGAGCCAACCCTTGTAAGTGTCTCCAGGGGTTGGAGTCGGAGGTTTAGGCTCTGACATGACGACAGCCTATGATTTCACTAGGTGAAATTAAAGCCTGTGGGAAAAGAAATGTATTTAAAATAAATGCAAAAACTGCTCTCTGCAACTGAGTGTTGCAGCAACTTTCGTCACAGAGTCAGGTGGACTGTGCATGTCAATTGTTATTTTAATATATTCAGATGATCATTGTGTAATTTTAAAAAAACATTTGTTTGATATTTACATCCATAGCTAGCTATATCATGATTTTTTAAGTGCTGGTTCAAACTTTCTGGTCTGTAACACTGAAAAAAAAAAGTTCTAATCAATAATACCATTCTATTCGCAGCTTAACTACTGCGTTGATACTAGCCCTTTACCCTGCTTTTGTGAATAATCAAAGCTGAATTGAAAACACTGATTCGGCACATTAATACTGACCTCTCAATGCGGACTGCAGTTAGTCGAACTGACCCTACACCGTTTTATGAATGAATGATGGCTGGTCCACGTTTGACATGACTCGACAACAGCTCTGATCATAGAGTCATTGAAGCCTACAAACTAAATCGAGGACTGGCATACTGAGCTCTTTTTCTATAATGTCGCTGCGTTAGTTTGCAGCCAGTAATAACACAATAACAAATGGTCAGGTGCTGACATGACTACGGTAATCTGTTGATAAACGTTTTACGTTACTACACTGTGACGGCAACCCTTAAGTATGAGCAAGCACAGCTTGCCACTAATAGCAACTATCTTAAACGACAAGATATTTGGGAGAAAGATATAAAAGTGTCAAGTAAACACAGCCTGGAAATTGAGGTATTTCCAGGAACAAGAAGCCAATTCCAAAGACCCAAGCTAATTAAAACAGTATCCGTCACTAAGCTTGCTGCTAGCTAAACAACAGGAAGCTGTCAAATCGGACACGTCAGACGATGTTAATGCTAACGATTAGTTTCAACTGTGCAACACTCAGTTTCTTTGTCCAGTATTTCAAGTGACAATAAAACATGACCATATTTTTCGTTTTCCCTTACCGTGCAAGACTTTAGCTATTGATGGAGTGCATGTCGTGTTGGATGAAGCGGTGGTAGCTTGCTAGTGTTAGCTTTGCTAACTACTTACATGGATGTATTAGATGAATAACGACTACTTTGCTAGCTGCTACAGGTTTTGCAGCAAAAAAATCCATCCGTTCCGGTCAACATTAGTTCCGTTGGATCAAGCTACAGCGTACGGAACTATGGTACGTGAACGAAGCGGCACGCAACCAACTTGCAGGTCCTTTATAATATTGATCATCCTTGTTCTTGACGGATATTTGGTTATCAAAACAAGCGTGCAAATGCCTCAGCAATATCACAACACCAGCACTATTTTTAAAATAAATTAATAGAATTAACTTTGAAAAAAGTTAAACTGAGGATACCCAAGCTATCAGTGCAAGTAATCACTCACCAGTTTTGTGACTTTGAACTGGCGTAACAAAACTATCTGTTGTACATAAATTTCAGCCTATTTTTAGACGGTGTCTAATGTAAACATTTGTGGAATGCATATTCACATCATGTTCTATTTCCCTCTTAGTTGACCAGATTCAAAGGCCAACATTTTTTTAAAATGGGATGTAGTTTGTAAAAAAAATTTCTGTGAAAAACATGTATTTGTGGACTAATACTTAACAAATATGAATAAAACATAAGTGGAACTGTTATTTCAGGATTGTAATTTATTTTATTTTAATTCCTTTTAATCAGTTCTGTTGTAACCAGCAATTCGCTTAAAAGTTGAACCCAAGTGCATTTAATACTCCATACTTTATGTAAATAAAACTTCAAATCAAAACCTCTTTCCCACTTCTTGCCTAGGATGTGTTCCTAAACCCATGCCACAAAATGTGCAATAGTTGTCATGAAACTTGACGAATGCATTCATAAGGGACATATTTCATGACATTAATTATCATTGAAATAATGTTCTCATCCTAGGGACAGTTACCCTCTGAATTACTCTTCACCTTCTAAGTTTAAAACACAGAAGACCAAAAGAACATTTCTCTCATTGGTATTTATTTTATTGAACAATTCTTAACTACAACAATACAGCTTTTAAGAAGTAAGCATGAAATTTGAGCAATCACTTAAACATCAGTGTGTGTATGTGTATCTGTGCATGTGTCAGTATATGCCTGCAGAGATGCTTTTATTTACTGCTCCCCCAAACTTATTTGGTGATAGTGTTTGCATTCATACTTTTCCCGCTCCCACTAAGCACAATATAAGGGGTTTTCTGGGATTTCTGTTTCTCTTGAAGTAAAGCCACTGTTCCCAGGGGAGTATCACTGCTGCTCATCTTTTTCAGCAGTGCCTCCTCCTCCAGCTTTTTCATTCTCCTCTCTGTCTTCATTTTTCCAGACCCTTTCCCATGGAATCGATGTGAAAGCTGCCTGAAGGCTTCTTTTGGAGTAAGTTTCCGCCCAGATTCATCCACATACTCAATCTTGACGTCAGGCTTATAGCCATCCTTCTCCTTGAAGTCTTGAGTGAAGCCTCTGTATTCTTCTCGGCGACTGTATTTGTCATCAAAGCCCATCTTGTCCTCAATGCAGTAGTTATCATTGGGCAAAGCGCCTTTTGGTGCTCTGACACGTGCCACCTTCTGCATTTGAGTGTCTAACAGACCTTTGTTTTTGCACAACAGCAAAGCAGCAGCAAGGCCAGAGTTGACAATGGGCTCCTCATCCAAAATGGTAGCAGAGGCTGTGGAGAAATCTGGTTGTTTCTGCTCTTCATCCAAGTTAACTGTGCTCCATCCAACATTCTCATCCATTTCTGAATCAGAATCTCCAGCATCAGCTTTCTCTTCTTCCTGTTCAAAGTCCATAATGTCCTCTTGGTCCTCTCTGTTGCCTGAAAGCCCATATGTCGGAATATCCCCCAGAGTTCTGCAAAACTCTGAGGTGGCATTGAAAACAATGTTGTTCCTCTTCTCAGGATCATTGTCATTGACACCATTATCAAGCACTTTAACCTGCTCTGCCACCTTTTCCCCAGAGTCCTTAAGGAGCTGCTTTTGCCTCAGCTTCCTCTGCTTCTCCAGTTGTTTCTGCAGCTCCTGCTCAGCCTCATCCTCCTCAAGTGCAGCTGGCTCTGGTGGTGTAAAGTCCTCCTCATCACTTATGTCCATTTCTGCCATCCTTATGTCATCAGACATTTGGGGGGTATTTTGTGGCATGCTGCTCTCCTCTGTCTTAATTTCCTCGCTTTCTTCATCTTCCTGTCTGCGGCCTCTACCGCGTGTCCTGGAGCCAAAGTCAGAGCTACGAGTGTCGTCAGGGAGGATTTCTGCAGGTGTTTGCTTCTCCTTCTTCCTGATCTTCTTAACTCTGCGTTTTGTCTTTTTAAAGCCCACCATTTCCTGAGGGGTGTAATACTCAGAGGCAATAGTTAGAGCTGGCATTTCCAAAGACTGGGCCTGACTTCGTAGAGAGTCTTTGATGGCCTGAAGCTCCCGCTCTCGTTCACCATCAGCAAAGCCCCCTGTATTTAATCGGAAACTCTTTTTCTTTTCACCATCAATTTCCTCATCATACTTTGACAGTACAGAACGTGGCTTGAATGTGGCCATGTCATCCACACTCTCCTCTTCATCGTAAGGCTTGTAATCAGGCTTCTTCTTTTTCAACTCCACATTTTTCTCTGCTTTTTCCTTATCCACTAGTCCCACATTTACAAGCACATCTTCCTCCTCTTCAAGCACACCTTTGTCTTGTAGGGTCAGGATTACAGTCTGCCCCTCATTGAAGGAATCAACTTTGTGCTGCACTTTGAGTCCCTTTAGATCTTGAGATGTGTAGGAATCACTTTTGCTTTGAGCAAACTCCTCCTCAACCAGACTGCTGACTCCAAACTCCTCATCCATCTCCTCCAGAAGTTTTGCTCTTTTCTCCGCCATTTCTTTTTCTTTTGCCAGCTTTCTACTTCTCTCAACCCAAGCGGCTGTGTCATCCAGCCAGTCATCCTCTGCCAGGGACTTAACTTTACCCAGTTTTTGGTTCAGGATGCGTTTTTCTTTCATAGCTGCAAGCTTCTCTCTCATCTCTTTCTGCTGCTGGATGAGAACAGGGTTGATAGTCTCGGCTACCAGCGGTTCTTCTTTAGTCCCGAGCTCCTTCTTGTTCTCATTTAAGTCCAGGGGCTTGAGACCCAGTTTGGCTCTGAGCTTGTTTGTCTCCTCAATGCTGAGAGACGCATCCCCGCTTGCGGACTGAGGCGCAATGTCTGCATTGCTTTCCTCATATCCAGGATCAACTTTCTCCTTCTTCACTCGCGGCTCTCCACTGCTCCTTTCACCTTTGCTGCGGC
Organism: Acanthurus tractus; assembly: GCA_029783725.1. NCBI lineage: Eukaryota > Metazoa > Chordata > Actinopteri > Acanthuriformes > Acanthuridae > Acanthurus > Acanthurus tractus. The sequence continues at coordinate 4,657,239 of JAQNCA010000024.1, forward strand.
TCTCCCGCCCGCTTCTGTCCCGGGATCTGGAGCGTTTTCGCTTGTCTTTATCCCGAGTCCCGTCCCTATCTGAAGCATCTCTGTCTCGGTCCTTGTGGCGATGTTTCTTGTGTTCACGACGGCGCTCTTCTGTGTCCTTGTCGCGACTCTTTTCCTTGTGTTTCTTAGACGATCCCATTTTTAATCTGCAGGTTTAAACCGTTGGGCAAAAGCGTTTTTTGTCAAAAAAAGAAGAAAAACACAGCGTGTGACAAAAAAAAATGCTATTTTCCTTAGCTATCCAGCTAACATTAGCTTTGAAGGCTATGTGGCTAACCGACGACGTAGCTCATTCAGTCCGGAGGTAAAAACAAAAACTTTTCGAAATATGATATCGTTGTATTAACGATGAGCGGAGATTGTGAAAAAATGTATGGCTAAACTCTTTCTTCGCGTCAGTGTAACCATACAAACAGCACGTTAAGATGAACTACTTCACACTTCGTCAAACGAACAGCGAACGACAAGTACTACTGCTTCCTGCAAGTGCTTTTCCTGTGATGAACATCAGCCAGAAGCTAATGTACACTGCCACCTACTGTATGGGAGTATTGATAACGTTATCAGGCCAAGATCACATCAGTTTCTTGCTGTGTTATGAGACAGATTAGATTTATCAAATGGCTTTTACCAGACTCCGAGGAAATCTGTAACACCTTTACAGCAATATATGAAGTCCTACGCAACGAGGTTTCACCCCTTTTCACTTTAAATGGTAACATCGTCGCTCGAAATTGTAAGCTAACTTAGCAAGGGCAGTTTTAAATAACATGACAAAACCAGTGTATTGTTGCTTTGTCGCTAGCTAATGTTGATGTTTTTTACTTTAGTCGTGACAGGTTGCAAACCGTAGCTTTGTGTAATAACTTACACATCTAACTGGCTGCTTGAAGTTTAGCTTTGATAAGGTCAACGCGAGCTGCGATGCGTCTTTGCTTCAACTTTAGTCGAGACATTTAAAGTTAGCTCAGTGGTGGGCAGCTGTTAGCAAACCAGATAGCACCAGTGAACTATACAAACGAGAACCGATACTTATGTGATTCGTTAGCGCAATATGTTGTGTTTTTTCTTTGTTTTTTTGACAATACAAATAAAGCTAACCGTTGGTATGGCGTTTGATCAATCGAGGGTCGAAGTCACGTCAACTAGTGGGTTAATGTTAACGTTAGCTGCCGCAGATTGGGGTTACTGCGTGTTGCCATGGCGATTGTAGAACAGAACTAGGACAGAAACGTTAAGGTAGTAACTTGAGAGTTTATCACGAAACAAGCTACATACCGGAGTTACGCACTTGTATTTTATTGTTTATTCTAACCACAAGTGTCGGACTGGTTATCGCGGCGCTTCGTCACTGGTAAGCTAACATTTACGGATGGCCCAGTGGGGAGCAGTGACAGAAAGCTCGCGCTAACTCGATGCAAGGTGGAGGGACTGTTTCATTGTGTTTTCCCCGGGAATTCGAGCGGGCCATAAGCTCAAAACCAACGGCAGCCAACGTTTATGGGCTAGTTACAAAACATAGCCAGTAGCTAAACAATCAATGTACTGATGTTGTCAAGTTCATTGTGAGTGCAGAGTTGACGCTAGCTAAAGTTAACGGTTGTTGGTAAGAAATGACGCATTCGGTGGTCCAATGTAATTTGTTAACGTTAGCCATAACAGTCGCATTATAACACCTGTCTCAGTTATTAATATTGGTGTTAAGAGTTGTAACATTCACAATTTGTACGTCAAAGGTGAGCATTACGTCTTATTAAGAGAAAACTACTCTTAATTAAGAACGTTAACCAGTTTCATATGGTTTATTACAGTTTAATTTCAAGTTTGCTGTTGATTTCGGGCACTAGCGTTAACTAAGGGTAACGTTTACTTAGTGACAGGTATCAACGTTAACTTTAGCTAGTCCTTCATTTACACTGACTTAACTTACATATTTTTGTGTTGTTTTTTCAGTGTAGCTTTAGTTAAATTTGCTTGTTTTCTGGTTGTATGCGAGTTAAAAATCCTTTGTAACATCTTGTGAATCACAGCAAGCTATTAGAAAGCAATTTTCTTAGCTGTAGAATGTGTTTTTTGCCAAGATGTTTTCACTGCAGACTTCAGTAACTACATTCTTGTTCAGTGGATTCTGTCTGGTGATCGGTATGCATTTTGTTGTGAATTCCACCAAGCTATAAGTGGGCAACATGGCAACTGGGGGCACTCCTTTTGATGACAGTGCTGAAGAGCTGCACAGCTGGACTGTAACCAATAGCAGTCTGGATGATAGACTCAACAACATGGTAAGGGCTGGTCAGAAAGACACTTTCTTTTGAACCTCGGAGGGACTTTTCAACACTTCTTGCCTTGATAATATAGCAATTTTCTCCTTTAATTTTTGTAATTCAGCTGCATTGTACTTGTTTTTTAAAATATATCTTATTGTCTCCTTACTATCATGACTCACTGATGCCACAATGCGTCTGATGTATTTACTATACACAGTTTACATGTTCCTATAACAGTAATAGTTGAAATGTTTTCTGTTGATCAGGACTGGGGTGTACAGCGGAAGAAAGCTAACCGATCTTCAGAGAAAAACAAGAAGAAGCTGTCGGCTGGGGTGGTTGAGATCCGTCTTACAAATGATATTTCGCCAGAGTCCACCCCTGGGGCTGGTCGCAGGAGAGCACGCACTCCTCATTCCTTTCCTCACATCAAATACACCACCCAGATGTCTGTCCCAGACCAAGCTGAGCTGGACAAGCTGCGTCAGAGAATCAATTTCACAGACTTGGATGAGGTAAATAGCTCCTGTATTGGACATTTTATCAATATCATGACATAAGACTTGATATTACCTTTGAGTTTGGATATGGCCATATTGTGAAATGGCATAAATGTCATCCTTTACATTGTCCTGGCTATAAGTAAACTGAACTGAACTTGAAAGGCTGTTTTAGCTGTTTATATTTGCCTTACACCCACAACACTGAGACTGCTTGACTGTCTTATTGTGTTAACATTTTGTTAAAGTGACAGAGCTCTGAATTAAAAAAGAATGAGCCCTCAAGTGAAAACATTTATTATTTGATTACAAATATGTGCATTGAGTGTATTAAAAAATATAGATATACAGGTGTATAGCTCTTCCTGTTATGTGTCATCTCCTTTCATTGTCTGTTATGAAATCTCAAGTACATTTAAAAAACAAATCAAGGATTAAGGATTGTCAAAAGAAACCATAAGTGGTAATTCTCTTTGGCAGTAAGAGAGAAGAGTTAGCAAAATATTTGACATAGTTTTGTGTAGAGTTGTTTAGGTGTTGTAGACAAAACTAAAGTTAAAGAGAGAATTATGTGTGAATGCATAAGGGGCATTATTTTGGTTGGCTAATAAATCATGTTTTCATACTAGTAGCATATTTATTGATAGCAGCATATGGGTTGTTTAATTTGTATTATGGACATTTTACATGGGAAATTACACCCTTTTTAAAAAAAACAGATAATTCCTTTATTCAGGGGTGATTTGAAACAGAAAACGGAGGCTTAACAAAAGCCTGAACACTTACAGTATCTTAGTTTTTAAAAGTAAATATCCAGAACTATGAATGGAGATTTGTCTAATTTTAGTTTTGTGTCTTATTCAGAGGAGCATCGGCAGTGACTCCCAGGGGCGTGTCACAGCCGCCAACAACCAGCGCCAGTTAGCTGGAGAAAACAAAAAGCCCTACAACTTCCTACCTCTGCATGTAAACACTAACAAAAGCAAGGAGCTGCTCCCTCCCTCCTCCTCTGCCCCAGCCACACCAGCCATCACCAAGGAAACTAAGAAGCAGAGTCCAGGACTCAGGGATACATTATCGCCTTCGGTTCCCTGCAAGGATACACCAAGGCTTAGCCGTGGTGGCACCGAGAGAGGAGCCTCAGCGCATAGAGAATATGGGAGAGGAGTGCCAAGAATAGATAGCAGCCAGGTAACATTCTATTCTGTTGTTACTGTGGTTTGAGTCAGGTCGTTTTCTTGTTTAACCTTACTTGATGTCTTAAAGTCAGAGGATAAGAATGAATAAGTGGAACAATGAGGTGTTGGTCTTCATAACACATGGCTATCCATTAAGTAACTGCTGAGATATTTAACTGAATTAGTGAAAAGTTTGACCTGCTCCCTGAGCCAGAGGAAAAGTCTGAGGATCACCAAAGTAATTATAAAACACCCTCTAGGAAACTTAAATATCAAACTATCTTTATCATCAAATTTAAAGCATTTCATCGAACAATTTTCAGGGTTTTTTTTCTCAACCTTATTATGGTTCATTGAAACAGAAACAGAATAACTGACAGACAAACAGCAATGCCATCACTAAAACAATGCAACCAACGTTGTTATAAAGATATATAGAAATTTAAGAGTAAAAGAAAAATGGATAACTTCATTAGGTTAAAGGAATTTAATGAGGGTCCATAAAAAAGGTATAGAGGTTGGACATATTTCTCATACAGTAGAGCAGAAACCTCTCCTGTGTTATACACCCAAAATTGAAATTACAATGACGTATAAATATTTGTTCTCCACAACAGCAACAAGTAAATTTAATATAAACAAATCCTATTCCATGTGTATACATGGCATTGTCTATGTATTACTGCACTCCAGACTACTCTGTGAAACCAGAACTAGGATGAAAGTGAGAGAGAGCTGGTGCAGCTGAAACCAGCCTGTATTTAGGGCAATTTATAAATATGCCACCCTTAGTGCCCAGTGAGTATTCTGCCCAACCCCCTTTCTGCCCTTATTTCGCCCAGTCTGTGCTGTTGCTACAGATGTTCTTTCACCTCTTCTTACGTCTATCTGTGTTTTCTTTTCATTTACTCTTCCGACACCCATACACCACCCTCCTCTCTTTGTACGGTCTCAGGTGGTGAGCAAACTGGTACAGATCCGGGAGTACATCAGTAAGGCCAGCTCCATGCGGGATGACCTGGTGGAGAAGAATGATGTGCCGGCCAATGTGGAGCGTCTCTCCCATCTCATCGACCACCTCAAGGAGCAGGAGAAATCCTACTTACGATTCCTGCAGAAAATGCTGGTTAGTCCATCATTTGTTCATTCTTGACCTTTTTCAGAATGAATTGATTTATTTTTGCTTTTTCCTTGCGATACAATTTTAGTGTCAAGTGATCTTTCATGTGTAAAGCCTTTTTCATAGCTAATTCATAGTTGAAATAGAAACATATGCGCTTCTTCCCGACCTCTTGCCACACACGTATTTGTGTAATGGTTGTCTCTTTCCATGGCCTGAATTACTTCAACAGTCAAGTCATGTTTCTTGTGATGATAAAATTAGGACGGTGTACTCTGCGCTCTGCTACCTTCCATTGCTGTGAGATTACATTGTTTCACATTGGGTAAATTTTGCTTTGACTGGAGCTTTTCTATGAAATATATCATGGCATTTGCAAGGGTCATTATTTTATTTTATGCAGACTATTAAATTTGCTGCAGGGTTTTTGTCCCCTATATTCTCACATATTTCAGAAGTTCTTACATGCAAGCATACATATATGTGTGTGTATGTATTATACATGTACATATATTGAGAATTAAAGGAGCATGTTATGTTTTGAATTACTGTCAGCCACATTTAGCAGAGTTGGTTTCTCTTTTCACAATCACTATAGACACGGGAGAATGAGGAGGATGATGTGGGGACCTTGGACTCTGCAGTGGGCTCAGGCTCATTGGCTGAAAGCACTTCTCTGAACATTGAAGTCCATTCTTCAGATGCTTCAAATGCAACGGTGTGTAAATTTGTGGGTAATTTGCAAAAAGAAAGCCACTTTCTACCCCTGTTAAAGGCCTCCGCTCTGTTAAACATATCCATCATCATTAGTATAACGTATAAAGTTTTAATGTCTGTAAATTTGGATGTGAAATATAAATTGAGCACTTTGTCCTCTAATTTCTTTCATCAATATATGCCAGTCTTGTTGCTGTTTCAATACCTGACAAGCCTTTTTCACATTTTCTGCTGATTTGTCACACGGTACTGTTGCTGCTGTGGTAGATTAAGTGTTTGTAATGGTGTGTGGGTGTGCGGGTGTGAATTTGTAGGGTGGTAGGCCAGAAACGGTGCGAGTTGACCAGAAGGAAGAGTTGGAGAATCTGCGTAAGCAACACGAGCTGCTGAAAAAGATGCTGGAGCAGCAAGAGCAGCTTAGGGCCCTGCAGGGCCGACAGGAAGCACTAATGGCCATGCAGGACAGTGCAGAACAGGCAATTGCTGTGATTGAAGACACTGGTGAGATGCACACTAATAAATTTAAAAGGCCCTTTTACTATCTAGGGAGAATCATTAGTTGTTTGTGGGTTATTGTCTTTTCCCAAAAAAAATTAGTACGAGTTCTAACTGAGAAACATGAGTTATAACTAATTTGAAATCCTTTTTAAGGAATATGCAATTGCAGTAAATGATAAAATTATTGAGAAAACATTAATATATCAATATTTTCCATTAATTCATATTAACAGTTTCTACCACTTGAATTCTTGTTTAATGATTACCGTAAAAGCTCCTAGTGTTTAATTCCTCTGACACTTGCTGTTGTTGATATTAGTTGTTACAGAAACCACTGGTAGTGTTTCAGGCCTGAGCATCACATCAGAACTGAATGATGAGTTGAACGATTTGATCCAACGGTTTCACAACCAGCTACATGACTCTCAGGTACAGTACTACCTGCACTTTCTTTTAAAATAATATCAGTATATCATCTAGAAACATTTCCTGCATTGGACTGTTGTCTCACTCGTGGGCTGTGTT